>JANHFR010008090.1:226284-238392 GCA_032468015.1 Mimophis mahfalensis | reverse complement strand
GAGTCAACCTTGAGCCTGGTGGGAGTCGAACCTGCACTAATTGCAGGCAGCTGGTATTACTTTAAGAGGCATTAAACTCCTACACCACCACGGCTCATATAAATGAAATTAATTAATTAATTAATTAATTAATTAATTAAATAAATAAATAAATAAGGATTGTCAAATGCAAAAATATGCACAGTGCAAACGTAGACATTTGAAGGTACTCAGTTTTCAATGTAAATATTGACCTAGAAAGCAGAGTGTCTCCAAATGAACATTCCTGTTAAAAGTTTTGGAGGACAGAATCAAAATGATAACGCATCCAAACAACATTTTTTAATTAAGCTGATATCTAGTACAATAACTTAACTTTCCTATCATAATGTCTAGAAACATTTTTTAATATTAATAAAATATAGTTTTAGACAGAAGAACAGAAGTCTAGTTCTCAATTCTCAGGAAATAATTATATTTCATTCTGCATTGGTTAGATCCCAATTATCTTTTGCTATTATAGAATTGTAAGTTTTTGTTCATAAAGATCCTATTAAAAGCCTTTGAGGAAGTATTATAGATCTAGATATATTTGCTGTGAAATCTCAGGAACATTGTTAATGCTTTTTCCTGTATATCATAAGAATTGAATTATAACGTTTTCCAGAATGTCAAATCTACCAACTGGCTTGCCATGGAGAAAGAAAAATAATCCAAGTATCTGTTCTAATTATCACACTGTGAGCACTCCATATAAATTGTTCATTGAAGTATATAATACTGTATATCCAGATCTTTAAAATGATTATTAATTTCTATTTTTTTCAAAAATCGCCCATCATTGCAAGCTGATTATATTTAGAGAACAAAGTTTCAAACCATCTCAATATCAGAAGACATGTTTTCTGGATGACAAAGGCTTAAATAATTATGTAAGGAAGAATAATGTAGACATGTAGACACCCTGCCTTGACTGGCATTAAGCTTAAATTAACATTATGAAACAACCAAAAATAAACCTTTAGGACACACTGAGTAACTATCAAAACAGATTCATTAAAATTTCTAAATTAATTTTACAGACCATATTGAAAACAATAAAGCAATGTTTAATGAATAAGATGCAATCAGATAAAAGTAACCACAATTGGCTACCTCTATTCTGACCTGTATAACAATCCTTCAATATCAGAAAGCAGAAGAAAAAACTTTAACTTTGTTCTCATATCCTGCCCCCTATTCCACAGCCTTTTTCTGCAAAGTGGGAAAACTTAGACCAGCAACTGATCACCGACTGTTTTGGCCTCAGACTGAGGGCTACCCTCCCAACTAGTATAAGCATAGATAATTATGGAAAATAGATCAATAAATTCTCCTAATTGGGAAGAAAATTATCTCACACAGATCAAGCAAGTTAAAAGTGTTCAGTATTAAAGGGCTGTGTTCCATCTCTCCATCTATACTGTCTGCCTGAAAACGGAAGATCAATTTATTTTATTACATTGTCTCGTTGCACATTTCAATTATTAAAATGTTCAGTGTTAAGATATCCCTGCAACTTCTTAACAGGGTTGCTACCTGGATTAAGAGGACAAACCTGGAATAAATTTGGCCCAGGTCTGTTTCCGTTAAGGCATTCTTTATATCAAAAATATTTTAATAAAGTCGATAGATTCCTGGGATGTTAGCTGGCAATGATAAAACTATGGCTTATGAACTGTATACTGAGTTTGCAGGGCTACTATCCTTTTCTTGCATGAACTCGTTTGCTCAGAGATAGCTACACTGGATACAGTATTCAAAACTCTTTTTTCTCCCATTAGGGTTATTTATCCCATCAAGATAAATTGATAAAACTTGTTTATAATTTATTCTTTTTATTATTAGCTTTATACTTAATATTTTCTTTGTAAGTTCAAAGCAGTGTACATGCATCTACTCCTTACAATGATTTTGTGCCATAGATTGAGTTGAAAATAAGTAAAAACAAAACAAAACACAGCAATTCTTTGTCCCCGGCAGGTATAGACAGTATAATAGATTAACAGCTTATCACCATCTCTTTAGATATAACCAACCATAACTTCATTCCATATCCTACCCCATTCTCTAAACACAAGACTTTAAAACATGTTAGCTTCATCTTAATCGGCAAAAGTCTATTAAGGGCTAAGAGGTATTAAAACAATGATTGCAAATTGTATCTAATAAACTGACTCTGAATCCTCCCCCCCCCCCAATTTGTTTCAGTTTCTACCTAAATAACTCCTTCCTATCTCATTTCTTTAACAAAATATCATCCTCCAGTCATAGTCCACATAAATAACATTTCCATAAATAACAATCCATCTATTTTAATCTTGATTAAATAAACTGGCTTTGTATTCTTTCCCCTTTCTCACAGAAGTCCTTTCAAATAATACCTAAACATCATTGATAACTTTAGCAAGCCCCTTATCCAGTATGAAGAAGTTATTCACATCGCTCTCCAGATTCTTATTGTCTCCTCTCCTAAAATTCTTTACAACTTTAACAAATCCCTTTTGTAATGGTTATTTGTATCACTGATTTATTAATTGTATGCTTTTTAAATTCTTAATGCCTCAGTCCGTTTCATTTCTGTAACCAACAGTTCATATTTTTGTATATCCACTGATTCATCTTTTCCCATGTGTCCATACAGTACATTTTCAAATCCACATTTAGGCCAATTTCATTAAAATGTGTTCAATAATACCAGTCAATTTATGCATCATAGTAGATAGCTGAAAAAGAAATTTACATGCCCAAAAGTCATAAACCATTTTCAGTGGACCTATTGATGCATTTATTTGTTTCTGGTGACCTTTAGTGCCCAGCCTTCAAAGTCATTTTATCAGATGTAAACATAGAAGATTTCCCACAGGAAGGATTCTTTTAATTAACTTCAAAGTCTAAACCTTTAACGCATTTAAAAGTTATGAAAATCAACATGCTAATTACCCCATTGTTGTGTATTACAAAAACATCTTTTTAACATTCTGAAGGTTGTTTCAAAAAGCAGTAAATTTTCAAAAGTAAAATCCAGTGTGATTCAGAAGTGAGATTTGGTCAAACCTTGACTCCAGGAAGGCTACATTAATTGCTACAAGCTTGATGAAATCCCATAATTCCCAGCTGATTGCAAATGACAGCAAAACGTTCAGTTCTTGTCATCTACTGATATAAAACATAGTTGTCTAGAATACATGTGGGTGATCTAGAAAATTCCTTTCTCAAGAAAAATTTCAGTGGTCTGGATCCAGCATCCAGTTGGCAGTTTTGGCCGTAATGTCTGATCTGTGTGACACCAGTTCAACATTTCTTTATGGAAATTTGTTGCCATTAGTAGTAAATCTTTTTATTTTCCATTCTGAAGGCAGCAAACAGATTCTTCTTTTATTATTTATTTTATATTAATTTTTTTGTCCTAAAATGTTTATTTCTGTCTCTTCTACCAAAATCAATTAATGTATTTTTTCAAAAATTAAATTAAGAACGTATTGTGGTTATTAGTGTATCAAAAGCAGCATGCAAAGCTCTAGCATATTTTCCCCCCCGAACACTGCCTTCTTTTCTAAGAATAAGCATTCTTAAGTTAAATGATCATTTGTGGGGAGCTAATACTTTGGGTTGTAGCTTCATAATAGTGTGGTAATTTCATAAATAATTAAAAATATTAACCCATGGGAACGGAATGCCTATTGCTTCTAAGACACATTTTCAGGCAAAGCCCAGGCACAGGATAGAATAATTTAAAATAAATTCTTATTTGCTTACGCACAATGCAGAATCTTGCCAGACTACATTGTACTACACTCATCCTAATGGATATACCCTGGGAGATTCTAGGGAGTGGCACACTGTAGATTGAGTAATTAGAAATAATAGATTGATTTTGTATATGGTGAATGAAAGATTATTGAATACTAAACGATGGAAGACTAATATAATTCCCACAGTGGAAAAATGAATGATGAAAAGATCAGAATTTGCAGAAATGGCAAAACTGACCTATTTGGTCAGAGAAAAAAACAAAACAATTTTTTTTTAAAAAAAAAAGACTGGAAATCGTATATCAACTTTTTGCTGAAATAAAACAAATGACCTTAATAAGATTGTAATTATCTGTTGAAAAGAAGGTCAAGAATCATTTATGTTTTTCTTAATTTTAGTTTTTTTAGTTTCTTTTTTTGTTTTCCTTTCCTTTCTTTTTTAATTTGTCTTTTATTTTGTGGAAAAAATGTTAATAAAATAAATAATTTTTTAAAAAAAAGAATGTTGAGGGGACAGTGAATAGGAACACATTCTTCAAATACTTGAAAGTACCTTACACAGACTGTATTCTTTATAGTTGCAAGGTGCACGATGCCAAACAATGAATTCAATTACAGGAAAGCAAATTCCAGTTGAATATTAGGGAAAAAAACCCCTCCCTACCAGGCTGAATAGTTCCACAGTGGAACTCATTGCTCAAATAAGTGACAGGCTCTCCTTCACTGGATGTGTTCAAGCAGAAGGTAGAACACACCAATGAAAAGGTCCCTGGAATCTTGCATTGACGAGGAGATTAGATTCAATAACCTAAGTGGCTCACTTCAAGTCTATGCTTCTGCGGTTTTAAATGCAGGTTGTCCTTGACTTACAACCACAACTGAGCCCCCCCACTTTTTTTTGCTAAGCAAGACATTTTTTAAGTGAATTTTGTCACATTTTATGACCGTCCTTTTGTTAAGTGGATCACTGTAGGTTATTTTTATTTTTATTTATTATTTTTTATTTATTAAATTTGTATACCGCCCTTCTCCCGAGGGACTCGGAGCAGTTTACAGTGTAATTAAAATAAATTACAAAAATATTAGATATATTAAATTAAAAGCCCCAATAAACAAACATAAATAATTAGAACCCCTCAATCCAGGCCGGCTAGTTAGAAAAGCCATGTCTTTAGATCTTTCTGGAAAGACTGGAGGTCAGGAGCCATCCTGAGCTCCACAGGCAGTTGGTTCCACTGGGCGGGTGCTCCAACTGAGAATGCCCTCCCCTGGAGAGCCGCCAGTTGTTAGCTTAGTAATACAATAGTTAAATGAATCTGATTTTCCCATTGACTTTGCTCATCAGAAGATCCCAAAAGGTGATCATGTGACCCCAGGACACTGCAACCATCGTAAATATGGACCAGTTGCCAAGCAACTGAATTTTGATCATGTGACCACCAAGATGCTGCCCTAAGTGTGAAAAACAGTGCTAAGTCATTATTTTCAGTGCAGTTGTAACTTTGAACGGTTACTAAACAAACTGTTGTAAGTCAAGGATCATGTGTATGCTTTTGGATGCTGGCAATGTGTGTAATTTAACAAATCCTATGTTTCTGATATATTTATCCTTTATTGGGTTGGTATTACGCTATATTTTGAATTAAGCAGCAAACTGTTTATCTGACGGTAGGTAGTAATTGTAGATAGATAAAGCCACTGGGCTCACATTATTAATGCTACATTTGCTTTGAACTATTTACATTTTTTCATGGCATTTGTAACTGCCTGAGGCAATGTTATGTATGAAATCTTTAAAATGTATAAACAAATTAGGAAAACTTATGTTTATCAACAAATTTAGGAGGTGTTTTTAAAGGTGAAAACAGCAATAGAATATATATAAATGCTCTGTTCTCTAAGGTAAATTAAACAAGTTGGGGAAACAAAAATGTCATGAATATGTATATAGTTTTCTCCAAGTCTATTTTTGCTCCTTAATTGCTCTGCACACAAATACAAATAATGTGATTTTTTATGTTACAAATGTAAAACATATGGGTGGAAGAATGAAAAAGAAAAACTACTACTTATACCTAGATGACAATCCTTGAATGTGAGTTAACAAGCTTTTGATTTTTTGATAATTTGGGATATTTCAAAATGTTTTTCAGCTAAAAATTAAGAGATTCTCAAGTGTAACTTTGGGATGAACAGTTAAACCCACTCCTATTACAAAATTGAATAAATTAGGATTCTATCATGGGATGGTCCATATGATAATTTTTGCATTAATCCATGTAATTTATGTAAATAATAATCAGGAAACATGCAAACAATAGAGGCATGTGCTATCCACGTATCCAGAAAAACATTTTCATAGACTCAGTGCGCTGTTTCATGTACACTGTTTCATGGAGTTCTTCAGTTCTAAGGACTTCTTTGAAAAACATATTGTCAGTTAAAGATGCAAGTTTTAGTTTTCTGAATCTTGAATTATATCACTATGTATGTATTTTGACTAGCACCCATTTTTAGATTTTTACTTGGCAGAAATTCTTTTTTGGAATGTTTGTTTATAATATTATTAGTTTACTAGATTGTTTTGGATTAAAAATGAAATTGATTTGCTATATCTCCCGTTACTGTTGAGTCAGATACATTTTTATCCTTCTTCTAATGCTAAATTGGGGTTGTGAGCTAATCCAGATCTTGAAACTGATTTGAAAATGCCCTTATGGAAAATCTGGATAAACGCTAGGATCTTTACATCGGATAATCAACTGGATGATAATGATGTATTTTAAAAATCATTTTCTATGTTAAAATATGCATAACATTTATCAGTTTCTGACAGTATGTACAATTAAAGCATTTATTGAATCTTTATTTGGACCAGTTACATGTTCAGTCTCAAAGTAATTTGAAAGAATCATAAAGTTCTATGAGACCCCAAAGTTTACAATTTCTCTTTATAAATGTTCATTATCAATATATTAATTCAAGGCTTAAAGACTTATTGTTATTAGAAACTAGTGACCCATATTTTTCCTAAACAGTGGGAAAATGCTTTAACCTCAATATTGGCAACTTTATTAGGTTTTAGAATATGGCTTACATATAACAACATTTCATAAAGCCTATTTTGTTTGTACAGAAAAAGAATGTCCATCATTAAAATCTATGTATGGCAATTTCCCGAATAATTATTTTTGGGGAAGAAGTAATTGCATACATTAATGTCAAACAAAGATTAACATTTTCAGATGTATATATTCTTTGGAATCTCATAGCTACTGCAGAGAAACAGAGAGCTGGACAATGAAAATAGATTCTCAATTGCCACAAGATCAGTTCTTCAAAACTGAAAGACACATTTATGGCCCCAGCTACCCAGGGAATTTAAAAACTGATGTTACTTGCATCTCATGTATGAACTGCCTATAGACCTTGCAGGGCAATTGCAATAAAATAATATGCAATAAAATGGGATTATTCTTTTACTGAACTGTTATATAAAGAATCATGCATTCATTTATCTATGCATGAGTAGACTTAATCATACAGTTTATATTATTGTAATTGCATTGTTTTGTTTTCTGTATTTTTATTCATTTTGTTATTTTTTCCTCTCTGTTCTAGATTATTAAAAAAAGAAAAAAAGAAATCTTCTTGTATGAGTCATGGTTGTAGTTTAATGTATCCACCAATCTCATATAATTGATCATTTTACTAACTTCAGCTAAAAAGGATATAAAACCACAATGTGGAATTTGATTCCTATAAACACAAACTGCTTAAAGAACTCTGTCTGGATTGTCCTATTAACAGTGAGTTACCACTGGGTTTTCAGTTTGTCAGATCTTTTTTATACCTCTATTTCTGTTAGAGTAAAAAAATTATCTAAACAGTTCCAGACATTTCTCTCACTGAGAGACTCATTATTTTCACAGAAGTCTTAACATTATTAAAAATCCTTTGAGAATTATAAACTTTCTGGCTACTCAAGATTCAGGATTAATTAATTGACTTGGATTCTTCCTCAGCCTGCTAACTCTTTGTTATAAAGTCACTCAGTGGTAACTTGTTAAGTTTTATTTCCGGGCCTATTTCTGTTGAATTGCCATTATGGTATAAAAACTCAGTTAAAATCATGAGGGTATAATTTTTTTCACAGATAATATCCCTGACCCTTTACCACAATCCCTCCCCAGTTTGTGATCCTTACAATAGTAAGACAACACGGCGGAGGTCAGAGCTCCTGTTTACCTCTGCTAGAGTTCTGCCGTTTAATCAGTTTTGTCACGGTAACTTGGTACTGTGTTTTGATGGCTACATGAATTACTCTACTGAATTAACACCACTGAAAAAGAGAACCACTGAATTTGAAAACTAGAAGGAACCGCAAAGTCCATCTAATTCAACCTTCTGCAGTGTGCAGGAAAACTGGCTAAATAAACTTTAGAAATGGCTGTCCATCTTTTAATAAAAATCTCCAGAGGTGGAGAATCTTATTACATTTGACTTTGTGTCTTATCACATCTAGCTCATCTTTCTTGTTACTCATAATTCGTGTGTTAGTATAGTATCAATCTGACCATGGAAAAGGAAAAGCAATGAACAATTAAGAGAGGGAAAAAAGACGGGTTAGTTCTGGAAAATTGGAACGTATGGAAAGACACTTAAAGTAATCCCATTTTGATTTAGTATGGTATAAAATGAGGCAAAATAAACTTTGTCAAGCTTTCCAAATTCTGTTATTCTGCAATAATATAGAAAATTCTTGGAAACCCTTCTGCATCTGATTCATAGGGTTGCCATATAGAGACATTTAACATAATGGGTTAAATGCTCTATAATCAGTCTCTCCTTTTTTAAAAAAAATGCATGTACTTTGCTTCATTGTTAAGGTAATATTTTCCAAAATACTTTGTTTTACTGCTGCATTATTACTTATCATTTTATCACTCACCAATGGTTCTTATAACCCCTGGCCCTTAAATTCTACTTTAAAACCTTCCTGATCAAATTACCAAATTGCCAACCCAAAGATGAATTTGTTTAGCTGCCATCTAAAAAAGATGAATTCCATTCCTGTATAGCAAATACATATCTCTGAAGTTGGCTTAATTGGTGAAAAATGCTCTGTGGCTTGCGCCAACTATGCAAACAGTTCATCTGTTTTTTTTCTCTTTTTCTTCATATGATTTTGTCTTTAAAGGGAAGAATCTAATAGAGGATATCACCTAAGCCCCAAGATCCTTCACACTTCTTCCCAAAGTATAGCCACGTGGATAAGTAGGAAGGGTCTGTGATTAGCAGGTTCGATGAACTTTGTCATTCTTTCCATCTTAATTTCAAATTGGGCAGTTGGGTGATAGAATATATCTTGAAATGAAAAGTCTTGGTGAAAAATGGGAATTTCTGTTCCTCTCATGAGGGAATCATCTACAAACACAATTGTCCTCTTGTTTTTCTTGGTTGGTGATAGATGACTTCCTCTGTGAAAGGCTGGCAACGTATGAACTTTGAAGGACTTTTGGAGCTCACTTATATTTCTAGAAGCTGCTATGGGTAGTGGAACTTGGAGCTGGTTGTTAACTACTACAAAAATGATCCGCTTTGTGATTATTTTGCTTTTAAAAGGGTCATGTGGCCAGGTCCCTTGGTGAAGTTGTATGTTTTGACTTTGGTTGCCTGCTTGTTGTGAGCAATGAGTTCCACATTGTTATTCAATAAGGCTTCACCTTGACAAATAAGGTGTAGGGTTGATGCTCAGGCATTGCAATCAATCACCAATTTGTGCATATCCTTATGAGGACCAAGGAGGTAACACCTGATGTGATGTCTTAGCACATAATACCCTATTTTCCGGACCATAAGATGCACTTTCCCCCCCAAAAGTGGCAGGGGGGGGGGAAATGAGGGTGCGTCTTATAGTCTGAATGCTTTCAGAACATCCATTAATTGAATCTAGCTGAAGCCCATATTATTTTGGGGTGAAGAACAAACACGGCACATTTGTTGCAGATGATTCTTGGAATTTTGGGCAATGATGCTTCTTATACCTTTTCCCGAGGCAATGTTAAATGAATCGTATTTCCCTCCATTTTCCTGGAGGGAAATTTTTCCATTTTCTCTTTTTCTTTTGAAGTTTGCTCTTCCTTGGGCCTGGATAGAAACAGCCAAGGCTCTGTTTTCCTTCACTGATTACTTCATCAACAATTTCCACCACTCCAAGGATGCTGGATACATTAAGGCGATACTTTAAGATGAAAAAAACATTTTGGAAACATGGATGTTTGAGGGATT
Organism: Mimophis mahfalensis; assembly: GCA_032468015.1. NCBI lineage: Eukaryota > Metazoa > Chordata > Lepidosauria > Squamata > Mimophis > Mimophis mahfalensis. Next base: position 228,328 of record JANHFR010008090.1, on the reverse strand, counting down.
TAAGGTCTATACACTTTAAGGTCTATTGAACTTTGGGTCTATACTGGAAAACATGGACTTGAAGTGGGATAAAACAGGTCTCTAGGCTTCTCAGTTTACCAGTTTTTGAGAAGTATTGTACCATTATCCTAAGCCACAGAAAATATCTGTGCAATAAAATACCCACAAATAGAACAAGAACCCTAAATCCTTTGGCTTTTCTAGATTTATTTATTTTATTAGGTCTATCTGCTGTTTCAATCAAGTTTGACTCTGAATGGCTTGTATTCCAGAAAAGTAGTAAAATCAAACACTAAGCATATCAACAAACAATAAAGTAACAATATAATCTATGTAATAAATAACATCCTAAGTACTGAGGAACAACCATAACACACATACCCTCCAGGCTATTCCCCCAGTCCCTGAACATCTGCCATTTAGGTTGTAGTAGAAATTTAGAAACAACTAGCAGGCTTGAGATCAGGAAGTACTCCTAATCCTCCACTTATGACCCTCTTGCACACTTCACAACTCTCTGGAAAGAGTCTACAGGGTAAACTTGTTACCATCCACTTTATTCCAGAAAAAATAATAATAATATTTCATTGCAATAGTTTACCCAAGCAAACACCTGCTTTATTCTCACTAGTTTAAGTCAGGCAGCTGGCATGTGCTATGGACTAAATTCCTAGTCGGAATAAGATTTAGCAGCTCATTTAGAATTCAAATTTTTATTAGGCAAATAAAGAATTAGTCAAGATTTGAAGACAAAAGTAGAAAATAAAACAGTAACAAAAGACAATGCCTTCTGCAGAATTTACTCACCAGTCAGGAATATACAGACAGAATGAAGGCAGAATAAGTAAACCAAAATATAACCAGTACATAGTACAAATGATTTTTCACTAAACGAATTCCAAAACTCTAATCAGAATCCAACACCATTATTCCCTAAATGGAAATATTTTTTTCCAGGATCTTCAAACTCAGATTCTAAAGGCTGGGGGCATTGATTTATCAGGAGCCAGCATCGGTGGAGATATTTTACCTCCTCCTGTGAGAAAAAAAGCAAAAGAGAAAAAAAATGGAACTGCCCCTTTCTTTTCTTAAAAGCTCTTCTTACTCCTGATGGGTGTTTGATTTTCCCAGGCTGTGTGTCAGCCCACTACCTAGTTTGACAGATTATGTCTGGCAGCAAAAAATAAGATTTCATTTCATGCCTTCATATCCCAACCTTTTGGGACCAGGAGTTGCAGGCAAGAGTTCACCTCCCACATATGAATCACACAGGTAATCCTTGTTTAGCGACTGTTCATAGTTATGATGCTGATGGAAAATTAATCCTCGCATTTATAACCTTCACAAGATACGTTAAGGAAAGAAAAGTTCAAATAAAATAACAAGTACAATTGTGGTTTCACTTAGCAACACCTTACTTAACAACCAAGTTGCCTGCCTCAGTTGTGGTCAATATTGTATTGTATTGTTTTATTATTGTTATAAATTCTATTTCCTGGGATAGTAAGGCTATGTACTAAATACCAGATTTTGAGATCTTCTACATCAAGATTTACTTCTCTGGCTATGTATTTACATGCAACATGGAATTTTTTTGCTGTGTGATCCAGGTATTCTGCAGTTTTTAATTAGAGGAGAGAAAACAGACTTTGGTAGATTTCTAGTTTACTTATTTATATATCCTAGTGATTGTCTGGAAAATCCATTTGCAACAGTTTCCTCCCCAACCCTTGGGATTTGATACAGGGGTGGGCTCCAAAAATTTAGCAACCAGTTCTCTGCCTGCTTGCTGGGTGGGTGTGGCCATGGTGGGCGTGGCCTAGTTGCACTCTTGCAACACGGTGGGGGGCTGTTTTTGCTCTCCCTGGGCTCCAGAGGCTTTCCTCAAGCCTCTGGGAATGTGCAAATATCTGGAAATGAGCCCATTTCTGGTGTTCTGGAGCCTCCAGTAGGCCTGTTTTTTGCCCTCCCAGAGCCTCTGCGTTGGCCCTGCATTTATCTGGCATCCAAACAGGCTGCGTGGAGATTACTGGGGGGATGGGGT
>JANHFR010008090.1:206420-218448 GCA_032468015.1 Mimophis mahfalensis | reverse complement strand
GTAGTTCCTTGGATCTTACTATTCTCTTTTTTTTGAAGATGGGAAAGTTTGCCCCCCACCAGTTATCTGACTCTTCATTCATTTTCCAGGACTATCATTTTTATCAATCTCAACGCTAATCAGATCCACTGTCAATTATTCCTTTTTTTCTACACCATGAGGACAATGATTCTGCAAAGAACACTTACAACCATATTACTATGATCTCTGAAGCTCAAGAATCTGGAAGCTCAAGTGGTAGAAACAGGATATTTTTTCAGGCCAGCAAATTACTTAGTATTCCAACACATGTAGAATTCTGTTTTGGGGTTCACTTTAATGACTTGTTTTCAGCCATTTTGCACTATTCTTTGGCAGTGCAAATTTGCCCAATGTGCTTTCTCTTACAATTTGAATTCTACTTACTAATGAAAATCCACCTGTTCTACGGATTATTTTATTTGCTTTGTTGCCATTGCTTTCTGCAGGAAAACAATTGTCTTAATTTTAGGATTTTATTATTATGTAAGCATTTTTATGCTTTTATGCTGTTTTATGGAGTTTTTTAATCACATGACCACTATAAAGTTATACATGAGAATAAAGGGGAAAAAAAACAGAAGAATGTTGGTGAATAGGTGAATTTATATATAGTGTCAGTGGGAGAGATTTGATTTCTATGATCATGGTTTGCACTACCTGACATGAAATGGGTTGCATCTCAGAAGGACTTGTAAAATTATGTTTGGCCAAAATATGGCAGGACTTACTGAATTGTGTACAACCTAGAAATGAAAATCCTACAATAAGGACTTGTGCACTGGAGAAGGAAGAGGGTATGGTGTTACAATGGGTCTTATTAAACATTCAGTGAAAAATCAGAAACAACACTGGCTCATAAAATGCACAGCTTTTGCGATGTTCACAGCAATGTTAAAATTCTTAACATAAGAAGGCACAGACTTAATAGACATAACAGGGACCTGATAGGATGACTCTTAGGATTCAAATATTACAAGTGAAAAATATTATTTATTCAAAAGGAACAGAAATAAAAAGGGAATGAACAGGCTGAGTGCAGTCAAAAATATATTCTGGGAAATCTCAAAATGTATTTTAATAAAGTCAGAGCAAGATAAATAGGATTACATAGCAGGAGAAGATGAAGGTTTTTAAAAAAGTAAATACCAAAAACAAAATGGCAAGCAATTCCAATTAGGAGAAATAGGAAGGACAGCATAAGAAGTCAATGTGGCTGCACAAAAATTTACTGAAGATCTGAAGATAAAAAAGGACACAGATGGGAGATAGAAAGAGGGATAGATCACTAAGGAAGGATACATATACATAAGCTGCAGAGATGGTATCAGAAAAACTAATCTCACATGAAGTGAAGTTGGTACAGGTTGCCAAACAGAACAGAAACTATTTAATTATGTGAATAAAAAAAGACAAAATTGTAGTATTCCAGCTGTTTAATGAAGATGACAAAATTCTAAAATGCAACAAGAAAAAGACAGAGCTACCCAGCTTGTATTTTGGCTCTGTTTTCTCCAAAGAGAGGGCATATATTTCAACAGGCAACTGTGAAGAGGAGCATGAAGGGGCAGAAATGAAACTTGAAATTGACAGAAGATTGTCAAGGAATTCTTTGAATGAGGGATAGGTGTATTGCTTTCTAGAGTACGGAAGGACTTTGCTGATGGTTTGGCTGATCCTTAATGTCTGATCTTCGGAAATCCCAGAGAGTGGAAGAGATGCCAGATAACCGGAGAAGAGCAATTGCAGTCCCTCTCATCAAAAAGGAGAAAAAGCAGGATCCAGCAGCACAGAGCTTCAGTCAATCTGACACGGTAGCTGAGAGAAGTTTAGAGAAGACCATAAAGAGACTGACTGGGAAAAACACAGTTTGAGAATAACACAGTAATTACCAAAGGTCAACATGGATTCGTCAAGAAGAATTCCTTATTTTCTGAATGGAAAATTTCCTTAGTAGATTGTGGGGATTCAGTAGACATTAAATATGTTAATTTCAGGAAATCTGATTAGGAAGCTAGTTAAGTATGGATTGGATAGCATGTCTATTACATGGATCCACAGCTGGCTTGAAAAATCATACTCAAATAGTGTTCATCAGTGGTTCCTCATCAAATTGGAGAAGGGTATCAAGTGGGGTGCCACAAGGATCAATCCTGGGTCCTCTACTCGTCAACAGTTTCATTAATGACTTGAATGAAGAGGTGGAGGAATGCTTATCAAATTTGCAGCTGACACAAAACTGGGTGGGATAAATAATACCCTAGAAGACAGAAATAAAATTCAACATTGATAGGTTAGACAATCTAGGTTGAATATCTAGAATGAATTGTAATAGAACATGCAAAGTTCTACACTTAGGAAAAAGAAATAAAATATATTTGGTATAGGAAGGGAATAGTTGTACTTATGAAAAAGATTGATGACCTAAATGTATTTTACTCCAATTCAATTCTATAATTCTGTGAAAACAGTAATCAAGTAAAAAGTTTATTCTGTATACATATGGCAACTGCACAAAGAACCTGCACGCTAATTAATCCAGGAGAATCATAGTTTAATAGTTAACAGCTTTAGTTTAGCTTTCAGAATGTGAGATTAGAATCTGTGTATTTTTGAAGGTATCTTTCAACGTTTAATTCTGCAAAAGGGTATTAAAATGTTAGTATATTTTAATACTAACATTTTAATACCAAGGGTATTAATACCAAGGGTATTAAAATGTTAGTATATTTTTCCTACATTACTGGAAAAAAGCCAATACTACTTTAAAGATGGTATATTGATCATTTGTACCCAGACATTTGCAATACTGAATCCTATATATACTTTGTAATCCTGTTTGCTGTATATTTAGTGTTAGAATCTTATGTCAGACATGGGAACACCCATTCAACCAGCCTGTAATGCTCATCTCAGGTATGAAATCGGGAGTATGAGGTTCGAAAGTACCATAAAGAAAACTGTACAAATGCAGCCCTATGAAGAGAAGACTGAAGGAGATACAATAGAAATTCAAAATAGGGAAGCTCACAAAGAGGAGAAGGATGGCTCACGGGGAATCACTTCTTCCATTTCTCCCCAAAATACTAACACTAGTCCATCATGTTGCATTATAGTATGAGGATCAGGACCAAAAGGGACAGGAGTGATGCTCAACCACAAACCTCTTACAAGATTTCTGGATTTGTTCATCTGAAAAGGGGCACAGTCCAAAGCATGGAACAATTAACTGACACCCACTGTCAGAACTAAGAGAAAACAGGTAGCAAAAGAGTTTTCACAATGATGCAATAGAAAGATTTGGAGATAGAAACAGATTTCTGCACCCCTGACAAAAGGCACGTGAGCCTCTCTTTATTCTTCTGAGTCAATGGAGGGCTGCTTCTTTCCATTTTACTTTTATTTCAACAGGATGTGGAATTAGTTGGAAACATTAGTAATCATGCATCTTTCACTCATATGTCTGAAACTATAGAAGGTAGCCAAGGCACCAGAAATAGGTCTGACCACGCAAAGCTTTGTTACTTGCTCAAAGCTTTGAACAAGCCACTCCTTTGAAAGCACTTGGCCAAATAGCATGGTAGCAATGTGTAGTCACTGCATTGATTTCCTCGTCCTGCCTCTTCTGTGTTGTTCAGCAGTCCCTGCAAGAGCCCTCTGCTCATGACAGTTGAGGCTTTGTGTCATATGAAGTACCTCCTTGAAGCAGATTGTGTTGCCATGACAAGAAAAATCGCAGAGCCTTGTTCAGGCAAGCCCAAGCCACTTCTCATGAGTTTACCAATTACCCTCCTCATAATTGTCCTGAAGTTTTAAAAAGACTCATGCAGACTGTAACATAATTGTCCCCGTGAGAGCTAAATTGTTGAAACCACTGATAGTTTATTATCCAAATGGTTCTGATTTCAAGCCCCATGGCACAGGATTGTCGGAGCGGGATTTATGCTATATAAAAGCAATATAAGATGGAAAATAATATTTCAAACTGAACAAAATTGAGATAAAACCAGCCAAATCATCTATTTATAGCGCAAAATTCTGATGTTAATGCAAAGGAAAGCAGAGCTGGTACACTGTAGTACCCGACTTAAGGATCAGGATATTATATGCTGAGCTGTTATTTCTGCAAAGTCACTGGGACATTTCTTCTGCCCCCCCTGAACACCCCAACTGTAAGGCAAGGAAGGTGCAAACTTATTTTGTGGGTTCTTTGAGGGGATTTGACTCAATGGAAAATGTGGATTACACAAAGGAAGCCCCATATACATTTACCTGGGTTGTGCATAAGTTTGAATAATTCATTTAACTTTCTCATGAAGCAGCTGGATCTCAATAGATTGCAACCATTTTAGAATAAAGAAGCAAAGGGTAGCCTATTTGAATCGAAAACCAAATCTAACTTTCAAAAGATAGCCATGTTTGTCCACTAGGGTAGGGAAATTTCTACACTTCAGAAAGACTTTTCTTATGGCCAATCCAAATGCTACAACTGTAGGCAAGCTAAAATAGTTAATTATATATATTTTTTTACTTCTGAAGCAAAAGAACAAGAATTCACTTTATTCTTCCCTCTATTACCATAGCAACCTTCCATCTTTTTTGTTGTAATTCCACGCCAATACACTTTCTATTTTCCTCCTTATTCACACATAACTTTCATTCACCCATCTGTACTCTTTCTCTACTGCTCACATTCCTATACAACTGTGTCTGTGCATTTTATATAACCATAAACCCACACGTATAACAATTTAAGCATATTGTATGCACAACCCAAATAAGAATTTTCATTTTACAATAAAGATAGAATATAAAATCAGACTGTCAAATAGATTGCCAGCAGCTGGCTAGATGATAAGGAGGGAAGCAGCAAATGAAAAACTCACTGAAATAAGTGATCAGACAGAATTCAGGGCATTAAAGGGGTAGGGTATCTTCTGGGTAAGGAAAAGGAGACAACATTGGTGAAGAAAAATTGTTAAGGAAGGAAATAGAGAAGATGATTATACATTGCGGACAATTTTCCATGCCTCGGGCTTGGCACAGACTAGAAGAACAAGAGGTTTTCCGGTGAATGTGCCTGAAGTTTGCCCTCTGCTCCCTACCAGTAGGATTGCATTTTGAAAGAATTCCCGTCTTTGCCATAAATGAGGGTGAACAGGTACCCAAATAATCAGAATGATTAACTTATCTGGTTCTAGGCTTTCTTTGGGGCAATGAAGTTTCTAGAAGCCACTTAAAACCCCAAGCAGAGAACCAAAACTGTGACTGCTCCTGACTGAATTCCACCCCACACCCTGCCATCTCTGCTCTCTGTTTCTTCTGCATATTACCAACTACTATCTCCTATGGATCTGCAACAGAACTGGATATTGTATAGGCTTTACTAGTAGAGTGGAACCTCGGTTCACAAACACTTCAGTTCACAACCAATTTGGTTCACAATCAATGCAGTTCGTAACCAATTCAGTTCACAACCCAAAAAATCAGCTAAATGTTTGACTCGGTTCACAAACAAATCCTTGGTTCACAAACAAACTTCCTGAGGATGAAGAAATCTCAAGAGAGAAAACACCTGAAGGAGAGCGTCCTTCCATCGTGGAGGTGGACTCTCCTGCAAAACAGCAACCTCTCTCACACTCAGAATCGACTGAACAGTTTTCTCGGTTGTTCATCAGTGGTGGGATTCAAATAATCCCACTACCGGTTCGCTAAAAAATGAGCGCGCGTGCATACACGCGCACAAGCCAGGCAAGCCAAGCTGGTGCTTTCATCGCTCCGTCATTTGGTGTTGGCTGCAGGTGGAGAAGGAGGTAAGCGCCTCCTTTTTCACTCGCAGTCACAGCCAATACCGAATGACAGAGCTATGAAGAAGCCAGCTTGGCTTGCCCAGCTTGTGCATGTGTGCATGCAGGTGCACGGCTTCTGAAGCCAAGGGAGTGCGCTGTTCCCATCTATTTCTGCTCTAGGAAGCAGTGTGGAAGACTTTCTTTGGGCTCCAGAGCCCAGAGAAGATCTTCCACACTGCTTCCTAGAGCAGAAATAGATGGGAACAGCGTGTTCCCTCGGCTTCAAAAGCGGAGCTCTGCTGATTTGCGTGGCTGTTAGTTCTGCTGTGTGAATCAACAGAGATTTAAAAAAGGGAAGGGTGGGGTAGGGGCAGGGGGCTGGGCCAGCCAGGGTTGGTTTTTGCCAGTTTGGCAAACCACCCCTAATCATTGTCACCAGTTCGGCTGTTGTTCATGATTTTCTCAGTGTTCGTATTAAAGGATTTTACTGTTACACTGTGCATTCTGTGGCATATTTAACTACACTGCTGCTTTTGTGTGGTTCAAAATCTTAAAAAAACCCCAATTGAATTCATAGGGGTATGGAACGGATCAATCGTATTTCCATACAACCCAATGGGAAAATTGGTTTCACTTCAGAACCAACTTGGTTCACAACCAAAATTATGGAACCAATTGTGCTCATGAACCGAGGTTCCACTGTATAAATTTATGTCTACCACCGTACGTGGAGGTTTGGGCCATAGAAAAGTAGCTAGATAAAATCACCTAGCCTCACAGCCCCTTTAAACTCCAACCTACAATCTGTTCTGTGACTTTTAACCTTAGTGGTCTCTTTATGCATGTTTTAACTGTTTTAATCGTCTCTGGGATTTTGTAAGTCACCAATATCTAATGAAGTGAGTGGCCTTAACAAATTTAATACATTGAAATATCTTGAAATGACTCAAGAAGGAAGGCAATAATTGAAACATGTTAAAATTCTAAAACTGATAGTTTAAAGCTAAAAAAAAACAACAACCCCACAGCTGGATTAGAAATGTATAAATCCCTGCATTTTCTCTGTTTTTACAGAGGACAGCTAGATAGTTACGGGCAGGTCATAGAACTTACAATATTTGAGCCTAAGAAACATTTATGTCTTTTTTGCTCTAGATTCTCAGGATCAAAAGCTGCTGCAGGTTCTCTTCTGCTGTTTGTCTGCTTCCTAAATGTGGCATCTTTTCCTCACACATGCTGCCAAATAATTTACTTAAAACAGCAAGCTGGGAGAAAGGCAACTAGGGCCCCCAGCAAGACAAGTTAAGATGAGAGGGTTGATAATCCATGGCTTACAAGTGGTTGGTCTGAATCCAGGGAGAAAGCTTTTTAAAAGGCAGTAATTAATATTGCCATCCATATTTATACTTAAAAAAATTTACTCTTTGAATTTATTTTTTTATCATTTTTGGAAACATAAATTACCTAAAGGAATCCCTGCACTTTAACATGAACATTTAGTACAGTATCTTGTTTTCAGCAGAAGGGTTTTTCCCTTAGCACTGCTGCAGGAATACTTACTTCAAATGTTATTTCTCACCTTAGGGGGGCAGATTACATTTTAAGTGAGATTGACAGAGGCTAACGGGAACCAAGATATGGTTTTGATGTCGCTGGTGTGTCTAGCAAGATGAGTGGGAGAAAATTGAAACCTCTTCTCAACCTTGTGGGCAGAGTTGCAACTAAGCAGTAAGATGTTTGGCCAAAAAGAAGGAAAAAAAAAAGAGGGGAGGGAGTTTGTAATATTTTAAAGTGAGACATTTCTTTTAAACAGTAATGATTCTTCTGAGTTCCTCAATAGTTAATTTTTTTTTCCTAAATTGCCCTGAAAAGTCAAATAGATAGTATGTACTCTCTTATGGGAACAGACATATTGCAAAAGGTCAGATGCTGATTGAGAAAGTGTTAGGTTCCTCCTGTTCTGGTTATACTTGCAAGGAAAGAGAAAGTGGTAACATAAATAATAATACTGCAGTGATTAAGGTGTTAGGGAGGGAGAGAGGGAGAGAGAGAGAATTCTAATTAGATTGGCCACCGTTGAGAATTCTGGGGAATAACATTTTAGATATGTGGAGGATACTGAGGCTGGGGAAGACTGACACAGTTGAGGCAGGGGTGGGATTCAGCCAGGATGCACTGGTTCACTTGAACCGATGGTTCTGGCTTTGAATTGGTCTCGCCCAGCTGCCCCTGTGCTATTCCCCTTCTTTGAAGCCCAGTTGATTGGCGTGGGAGTGCGCATTGCAGCGCCCCAGCAGGAAATGGAAAGCACACATAAAGTGTGTGTCTGTGCATGAAGCACACAATCACCGAACAGGTAGAACCAGTAGAATCCCACCCCCGAGTTGAGGGAAGCTAGGGAAAGAAAATATTAATTTCAGTTAATGTACTTGTGGAAAAAAGATTCTCACTAAGGTCTGTCTATTTTGGGAAACCAGCTACAGTAGATCAGCTATTCTAGATGATCAGAAATGGATTTCAGAAACAAAGATAAATGTCCCAAGGGCATATACTGTATGTGGCTCAGAATTTAAGTGAAATAAAAAACAACTGGATAGCTAATGAAAAGATGGCAGGGCAGAGATGGTGAATGCAAAGTAATTCTAAACACAGACACCTTCCTAACTCACTGGAGGTTAAGACTACTTTTATTAAGTCGCTATAAGCAGTTGAGTCCTGGTCTCATCTGTGTGGTAGTGTTGAGAACAATCTTTCAAATCTCATTGTGATATACCTCATTTGCTTTTTATACTCATTTAAATTAGGGAGGTGTCTGTCTTAGCATCTTCTGCAAATTTTTGCTTGTTTTTTTCTTTGTGGTTTTCTAAAGATTTCATTCATCTCCATCAAAGTCTTCTTTCTTATTATTGCAATATCTTGAACTTAAAGAACAATTTTTAATAATGTACAATAATGGCAATTAGAAGTTCATGGCAGAATAAGTTTAAAAAGGAAGTTAGTTCCTATTTGGTCTCAGTCTTTTCCAATAAGGTAGCTTCTTACGGTCCACGGGTGATTATAAAAAGCACAATGAAGGGCTGTCATTTGAGGTTAATACACATATAAGAACACTTGGTAACTTTGAATGAGTTTCGGTCCAGAGTATGAATTGTATCCTAACATAGAGAAGACACTGACTGTGTTGTCCATTATCTTTCAAAAACTTTGGACAACAGGTGAAGAGCCAAATGACTGAAAGAGGGCAAGTATTGCTTGTTCTCCAGGAGAATGTGGGGAATTACAGATGAGAGAATGGCATCTATCTGGGAAAATTCTAGACCATGCAGTGATATAAAACCTTTGGAAGCAATGCGGTGATTATCAGAAGTCAGCATGGAATGGGAATCACCGGCTTTGTGAAAAAGATCGTGAAATTTCAGTTATAATTATAGCATAACATTGGAGTATAAAAGGCAAACATGGGCTGTATCAAGGGAAATAAGGTTTCTGAATCATAGGACTATTATTTTCTGTATTCTACTAAGCTCTTCTTAAGATTTTAATAGTATTCTGGGAACCATGCTTAAGAAAAGTTGAGAAAAGAAGACTATAAAGCTGGGTGAAACAAAGTTGGGAGAATATACAATAGGAGATAGAAAAATGGAACCGAAAAAATTGAAAGATATTTTTGGAAAAAAGACAGAGGCCTTGGCAGATTTATGGGTGGATTGGCAGCAAAAAAAAAATATCGGGGAGGGAAATAAAGGTTGGGTTGAATATGAAAGAAATAGATAAGGATCTGAGGGAGGAGTACGGGAGGCAAGCCAAAAAGAGAAGACATGAAACTTCTAAGAGGATGAGAGATGATGGATAGGAATCTTTAAAAAAAAGATTGGCCGTACTAAAAATTAGAATAGATAAAAAAAATTTAGAAATAGGGGGAATTGTTATACCTATTTTTATTTAACATGTTTAAAGTGAATATTGGAGGCTTAGATCAGAGTTTGAAAAAGGATGTTATTAGGAATGCTCAAAAATAATGCTATTACTATTAGAAGGATGTAGCAAATATTGAATAATTGAAAAATGAAGGATTATGTGCTAATACAGTTATGTATAATAACATGAGACTAATGTAGTAACTTTCAAGATTGGCTGTACTAAAAATTAGAATAGATTAAAAATTTAGAAATGGGGGAGTGTTGTTATATATATTTTTGCCTAATACATTCAAAGTGAATATTTGAGGTTAAGATCAGAGTTTGAAAAAGGACATCATTAGGTATATCCAAAAATAATGTTATCACTGTTAAAAGGATGTAGCAAATATTGAATAATTGAAAATGAAGGATTATGTGTCAATGCAATTATGTAAAACATTAGACCACGTAAGTTTGATTTATCTAGTAATTCTCACTGTATTAATACTGCTTTTGTATCAAAATGAATGACACTCAGACACCACACCGTCCATGAAATGATATTGACGTATGTTTAAAAATAATTTTAAAAAGACTTTACAAAAAAAAAAAGAGAAAAGTTGAGGAAAAAACAGAACAATGTCACAGAAGGACAGTCAGGAAAATCATTGGAAGAATGAAAAATACTTGGAAGAACTGTATAAGTTCAGCCTTGGAAAGGCAAGAACAAGGATAGATATGATAGTATTTCAAACATGAAATAGAATTATGGTAACCTCAGGTTGTTGTTTTTTCTGGCTGTAGTTTTAAGTTAGAGACCCATCTGTCCTCTGTTGCAGCTACTGAAGCTAGTGTAGCATGAGTAAAAATGTCATTATTTTCATAGTTCTCATGACCCCAGAATAGTAGAGGAAACCATTCAGAAAACTGCCATTACTTACATTTCCCCCCCACAGAAGACTAACACCCATCATCTTGTATCATTCTTATGATATTCAGAGGAGGAAAAAAAAGGCAATGTGAAGTGACATTGAAAGACGCTGTTTTGCTTTCCTCCCCAACAGCTGTTTCTCTGTAGCCAAAATCTGACTGGGGATTTCAGATCTGTTTTTCAGCACTCCTTTTACCCTCATTCTCCCGTACACTTACCCACATTGCTGCTCCAATTAACCTTCCCAGAATCTTTGAGAAAGTTGTTCTCTAGAGCCAGCAATCACTGACGGTGGTGGCGGCAGAGAAAAGGACAGTGTGTGTGTGTGTGTGTGTGTGTGTGTGTGTGTGTGTGTGTGTGTGAACATTCCCTGAGAGGAATGTTTTTCCTACCTTCAGAATTCTGGCATGTCTCTTAATGGGATTCAGAACATTGGTTTCTTTGATTTTGGAAAACTTTAATTTTAGAGCCAATGTTGAGGCTGGCTGAAAACATCTTCATTACATTACTACATGTAGGTGATATTAACATGGATTTTCCCACTGACTTCTGAAGACCCCAGGAAGGCTATGCTGGGGAAATGGCATAACTCCACATTATGCAGCAAGTTTTCTCCATCATGGAGCCTTCTCTTGGACTTCAGGGATTAGCAGGATCTACCAACACCTTTCATGGATGGCGGTTAAGCTCGACAATATTTGTTACTGCAATAGCAGTAACATTAAGAAGACAGATATCTTTACCTATCTGACCTCAAAACTATGCCGCCTCACTGCTGCTACTCCTTCTGCAACTGGCTGTCAACAACATTTAATATCCATGTTAAAGAACTGAGAGAAAGTTCAAATAAGTATTTTCTATTAATGAAATACAGTGCACAATGGATCTTTTATTCTGTGGTAACATTTTAATTCAAGGGAACAAGACGCTACATGTTGCAAGGTTAACAAAGCATTGCTGTTTAGATTCTTCACCACTACAAAGGTCATATGTATTTGAAAAGTCCATAATTACCTCTGTTAAGTGACGCTGAACTGTTTATATCACCAGTGATGAAGGAGGATTCTGATTGCTTTCGAACAGTGTCATTCCACATCCTGCGAATTCGGCTCTGCAGAAGCACAAGAAGAAGAGGCAGAAGATGAACATCAAGCAGAGGATCCATAGGAAACAATGACTTGCTTCTTCCTGTGTCTGTGGAGATGGCGTCTGGCAGTGCAGGAAGTAAGCAAGGTGTTTTGATTTTCTCTCTGAAATTGGTCACTCTGGGCAAAGAGCTCCCTGCATGTCCTAGAGCAGGGGTCCGCAAATTGTGGCTCTGGAGCCACATGCGGCTCTTTCGGCCCTCTGTTGCGGCTCCCCATTGGCTGATCCCGCCACTGACTGGCCCC
>JANHFR010008090.1:185812-202886 GCA_032468015.1 Mimophis mahfalensis | reverse complement strand
TCCATGTGAGATTCAAGGTGCTGGTGATGACCTATAAAGCCCTGAATGGCTTGGGACTGGAGTATCTATGGGTGGGGTCAGCCAGGGATGGTTTTTGCCAGTTCAGCAAAGCACCCCTAATCACCGCTACTGGTTTGGCCGAACCAGGCCGAACTGGTAGGATACCACCTCTGGGTACACCACTGCTCCTTCCTTCCATATAGATGTAGTTCCCTTAAGGACTACACATTCAGTGCGGTTTGTCTGCCAGCTGCAAATCCATCTGGTGGTGATGCCACCTATCCCACATTTTTCTAACTTACTAACAAGTAGATAGTGGTCCATTTTGTCAAATGCCTTACCAAAATCCAAGTATACTATGTCCACATTAATTCAGTGGTCCACTAATTCAGTCACAATATGAAATAAGATTTGTTTGGCACAATTTGTTTTTGTCAAAGCATGTTGACTTCCGGTTATAACTTTGCTTGCTTCTATGTATTTGCAGATCTATTGCTTGATTATCTTTTCCAGATTCTTCCAAGATACTGATGTCAGGCTGACTGGTCTGCAGTTTCCTGGATCCATCCCCCCCCCACTGCCTTTTTTTAAAAAAATGAGAACCACATTGCTCTTTTCCAGTCCTCTGATAGTTCCCTGGTGCTCAAGGAACTTTGAATGATATAGTCCAGTGATTCCGAGATCATGTCTGCCAGCTCCTTCAGAACTCTGGTCCTGATGATTCGAATTCATCTATTTAATTTGTATTTTATGGTTCTGTTTTTGGTAGGTTTGGCTATTTTTTTTTCTTTTTGCATGAAGACAGATACAAAGAATGAATTGAGCGACTCTGCTTTCTCCCTGCTACCTGTATTTCCTTGTTGTCTTTTCCCATTAGTGGACCAATTGTTTCTTTGACTTTTTTCTTGTTTTTTTACATGTTTAAGGAAACTTTTGAAATTATTTTTGACATTTGTTGCAAGTCTTAGTTTATTCTGAGCCTTAGCTTTCCTGACTTCATTTCTGTAGATTCAGGCCGTATGCTGGTATTCTACCTTAGTTATGTGTCCCTCTTTACAGTTTTTATACTTATCCCTTTTGTCTTTTAGTGTCAGTCCCAGAAGCCACAGCCAGAGTACAGCCATATTACAGTTGCTTCTAGACTGCCACAATTAGAGCCTGGGAAATTGGGAGGGGGGATTCTTAGTGACTAGGAGTTTAGACATAACAACATTCTTCTAAAAGTCAAGGTTGACGTCAGCCTGCACCTGGAGAGAAGTGTATGAAGAAATGGCACCAAATGAGTTGACAGTTAATTGGATAATGTGATATATTGGTGAGTGCAGGTAATACAGTAATATGGACTGTGGTTGACTTGTTTTCAAAACAAGCTCATTTCATCACTTGCTCTGGATTACCCTCCACTAAGAAACTTGTGAAATTATTTGTGAAGCACATTATAGACTTCACAGAGTGCCAAAACAAGTAATTTCTGATAGAGGGGTCCAATTTACTGCAAAATTTTGGAAAGAGTTTTTGAGATCACTTGGATCATCCCAGGGACTGAGTTCGGGATTCCATCCAGCAACAAATGGATCAGCAGAACGTGAGAACATCATGGTGGAACAATATATCAGATGTTATGTAAATTATCAGCAAGAAAATTGGGCTGATCTGTTACCATTTGCAGAAGTAGCTTGTAATAATGCAGTTCACACCAGCACAGGTCGAACTCCATTTAAAATTACAAGCGGAGTGGAATTTGTCCCAATGCCAGAACTGCGCATAGAACCCCGCTCCTCTATGTCATTAAATGAATGGATGGAGTCTCTCAAAGAGAATTGGAAGAACATGAAAAAAAGTGCTATCAGAAGCAGCTGAGAAATACAAAGCACAAGCTGATAAACATAGGTCTCTCCAACCTCCTTTTAAAGTACAAGACTGAGTATATTTATTGACTAAATATTTACAATTAAAACTGGCTAGTAAGAAATTAGGTCCTAAGTTCTTAGGACCCTTTCCTATAGTGAAAATGATAAACGCAGTGATGGTGTAACTTAGTCTTCCTAGAATCTTAGGGAAAATTCATCCAGTTTTTCACAGTAGCTTGTTAAAGCTATTGGTGCCTTCCAAAATGAGACTTCCCACAACTGCTCCCCACAAACCAATGGTTATACAAGGAGAAACTCATTATGAAGTAAAGAAAATTTTAGATTCTAGAATAATAAGGGGTCAACTACAATACTTAATTCATCGGATAGGGTAGCCTTTGTCTGAAGCTACCTGGGTAAAAAGTTGGAATCCAAAAGCTGACAAGGTGAAACAGTTCCATGATAAATCCCCTAATAAGCCAAAGGGTCCTCTGTGGGACAGGGGAAGGGGGGTTAAATGGAATCTGCATTAACCCCCTATGGGGTTTGTTATTACTTTGTTGTTTGTTTGTTTTCCAGGATGTGATCTTTTCCTGAAGGGGGGAAGCCTGTCAGTTCCAGAAGCCATACAGCCAGAGTACAGCCATATTATAGTTGCTTCTAGACTGCCACATTTAGAGCCTGGGAAATTGGGAGGGGGGAATTCTTAGTGAGTAGGAATGTAGACATAACAACGTTCTGCTAAAAGTCAAGGTCGATGTCAGCCTGCACCTGGAGGGAAGTATATGTAGAAATGGTGCCAAATGTTAATTGGTTAATGTGATATACTGGTGGGTGCAGGGGGAAAGATTTGGGACTTTCAGTTATGGATGGGAAAACCTGGGATTTCAGATTCGGATTTCTAAAGATGTGCCAACATAACTTCTCTAATAAAAGTTCTTATTCAGATGGACTTTGTCTCTGAGTGCTGAATGGATATGGGGAGTTTCTTTGGAACACTGACATTTAGTCTATCAGAGAGTTTTTTTTATACAACCATGCTGGTTTCTTCTTGGATTTCTTACTTTTCTTTTTCAGCAGTATTGTGGTGGACTAGCCTTTTATACTAACATTTTTCTGAGTTTCCCAAGTTTCCTGAGTTATTTTGCTTTTAATATTTTAATCCATGGAATCCTTTCCAAGCTGAAAGTCTGTTGAAATCAGTTCTTTTAAAGTCTAAGATACTAGTTTGATTTTATTCTTTCATGTGTGTCTGCATTATATTGAATTCAGATGTGACATGGTCGCTCTCCACCAAAGTTCCTGCAACTTGAACCACCTCTATCATTTCATCTCTTTTGGTAAGAATGAAATCCAATATAACTGACCCTTTAGTTCCCTCTACTTTTTGGATAACGAAGTTGTCAGCTAGGCTCATAAGGAACCTATTCAATCTCCCATGTCATGCAGTGTCTGTTCCCAGATGATGTCAGCATAGTTAAAGTCCCCAATTGCTACTGTGGTATGTTTCCTACATACATTAGTTATGTAAGAGATGAAATGATAGAGCTACCAAGAGCCTTGGTAGCTCACCGAGCTGCGAGCTGCTCTTAGCTGCTGGCTGCTTGCAATTAGTGTGAGTTCTAATCTCACCAGGCTCAAGGTTGACTCAGCCTTCCATCCTTCCGAGGTAGGTAAAGTGAGGACCCAGATTGTTGGGGGCAATAAATTGACTTTATAAGTCAATAAGCTGACATTGTAAAACACTGCTTTAATAAGCAGGTCTATACAAAGGATAAAGGCAATTGCTATAAATGTGCTGTAAGCCTCCCTGAGTCTTCGGAGAAGGGCGGCATATAAATAGAAATATTTTTTTTTAAAAAAAATTAGTTAACAGGTTAGCAAAAAGTTCATCTATTTCTTCTGCTTGGTTGGGTGGCCTGTAGTATGCATGTAGGGCACTGTCATTCTTCTTTCCTTTTATATTAATCCAGAAAAAAACAAGGTTTTATCATTCATCTTTGATCTTATGCATTTCTGTACAGGTGTAGTGATTTTTTTTTAAAATATAACATAAGTTCACCTCTCTTTTGCTAGATTTGTGTCCATTCTATCTATTTTGCAGGCAACTGTCCATGTTGCTTGGATCCTTCCCTATGAGCTCTCCTAGACAAACTCCACATAAATATTCACTATTTGCTTCCTGTGGTATTGAGCACAGAGAAATTCTAGATCAGTGGTTCTCAACCTGTGGGTTGCGACCCCTTTGGGGGTTGAATGACCCTTTCACAGGGGTCACCTAAGACCATCGGAAAACACATATGTAGACCAGTCACACATGTGCAGAGAGCAGTTGGGGGTCACCACAACATGAGGAACTGTCCTAAAGGGTCGCGGCATTAGTAAGGTTGAGAACCAATGTTATAGATGAAGACTAGATTGGATTGAAAGAAGAAGATAGGTAAAAAGTAAAAAAAAAGCGGTACACACTCCAAAAAGAGTCTACGCTGGGAACTCCCTTGCTAATCTTCCTGCTAATTCCACTCACATTTTTCTCCTCATATCCATTTTAAGTGTTCGGTTTTTCTTTTCTTCACTACCTGGAATGACCATCTCAATGTGCATTATTCTGTGGCCATATTGCTATTCCAGGAAGCATTGGAGAAATATGTCTAATCCTCTAAAGGTTCCATGCTGCTATATGGTATGTTGCCAAGAATTTTAAGGCCCTGGATAGCACTTCATCACTTGCTGCTTGTGAACTGTGAATTACATTTGCCATTTTAAAGTCCCTTTTCCAGGCTGGAAAGATTAATTTTGGAGATGTATGCCATATTGCTCATCTGTAATTCCAGGTGGTTTATGAATATATTAAAAAGCAATCTCACTGCAAATCCTTAGGAGACTTCACTTTGGATACTTCCACCTTATGAAAATTATCCATTAATTCCTTCTTTCTGTTCTCTGTTCTTTAATCAGTTAGCAATCCATTAAAGGACTTCAATGAATCAAAGAGTTAGAAAGAACCCACAACCCACTGAATTCAGTTACTCAGAAATTAAACCTCTCCTTTTATCCCAACGATGTTAAATTTACTCTAGAGTTTTAGTGAAAGACTTCGTCAAAGTCTTTTTGAAGCCTAAACCTTGAATCACTGGAACAACTTGGAAACAACTAATTCAAATTCCAATGGATAAAGTTAACCTATGTAGATCACATCCATTTATATGACTGTTAACATTCAAAGCAGTTCAAATGCTGTGAAGTAAGATTAACACTAGAAAAACTCAGTTTTTTAATGAGATGTGACTTTCTGTATGCTTACTTATTTTATTGATAATAATTCATCCAGGATATGTTAAAGTGCCTATAATTTTCTGTATCTACCTGTACAAAAGATGGATCTACAAGTTTAAAAAAGATTGCTAGGGACTACTTAGTGTCAAAACACATAGTTCAAAATGTACTTTTCACCCCAAGTTCTATATTGTAATGTACACCAATATTATGTTCAATGAAATGCAAGTTCTTTTGGCTGATCTTTCATCCTAATAAACTGAAACTGAAAATTTATACTGTTTGATGGCTACCCATCTCTACATTTATCTGGATGGAACAGATGAAACCAGCTTGTACTAGTATCCTCCAAAAGCAAATTCTTCAAGAATATTTCATTATTTATTTATATCCCGCCTTGATTACTTTTACAATTTCCTCAAGGCAGGGAACATATTCAACACACCTTCCTCCTATTGTCCCGACCACAACAATCCTGTGAGATGGGTTGGGCTGACTGAGAGTGACTGGCCCAAGGTCACCCAGCTGGCTTTCATAGATAAGGCAGCCCTGGAACTCATGGTCTCCTGGTTTCTAGCCTAGTACCTCCCCCACTACACCAAAACGGGCTCTCTCTTATCACAAAAGCTTCTACCACAAAAGCCAGATCAATGGCCTAGTTCCTGAAAAGTTGCCACACACTGTTGCCAAGGTAAAATCAATTGGAATAGTACTATTTGGAGAGAAATTCAGAGGGATTGTTTTTTAAATGTATTTCTTAATTTACATACATTTAATGAAATGCTCCATGATCATTAATAACTACTTATTTTTTTATCATAGGTTCAGACACCTTCTATGACTTGTCAGGCAAACCAATTAAAAACCGAAGCACAACAAGTGTGAAGTATTGGACCCTGTATTTATACACGCACGCACGCACGCACGCACACACACACACACACACACACACACACACAAAATTGTTATTAGGCTATTAAGCACGTGGTTTGCTTTCTTTAAAAGATCCAACATCACCACCACCACCACCACCATCATCAAAATCAATATCGCATCATCCTTACCTTTTTTTGGAGAACACAATGGAAAATGAATATAAACATTCCCTGCAGAGAATTGAAAATGGTGAAGAGGTACGCCATGATCACCGTGCTTTCATTAATATACATAAGTCCAAAGGCCCAGGTGAGTCCCAATAGGCAGAGTAGAGCTATTGCACCTATAACCCATGACCTGTCAAGGAAAGAAGGAAGAAAGGAAGAAAGAAAGAAAGAAAAAAGAAAGGACAGAAAAGAAGTGTATTTGACTGATAAAGAAAACAATTCAATGAACACAACAGTATTTTAGATTATTCTTTGATGAAAAGAAAGGCAGAATGTGAATATTCGTGAGAAATGAATTTTTTTGAATTCAATGCGGTTTATTGTCAAATTCATAATCTGAAGAAAATATATAGATGGAAAATGTCATGAGCATGAAAATGCCTCTCTAGAAAAACAGGCTTGTAGCAAATGTTTTTGAGCAGAGCAGTGCAGATGTAATAAAATATAGAGATATATGACACTGTGGAGGAAAATAAAATAAAAAATTTAAATTTGCCTCCTTCCCTTACATGCCTAATTTTTAAAGCTTCATCATACTGATCCTACGTAAACCACTCTGGAAAAAAAACAAGTACAGTTAGGAGAACAACAGTCCTATTATTTTTAAAAAGTGCAATGATGGCTTTATACATTTTGTATATTTTCTGCAGTGAGCTGGCTCCAAAATTCTTTCCATAATGTATTTTCAAATGACTCGTATATTAAATAACCTGAACCAAAATTTAAATACAACCTAGCCAGCTTTCAAAATAAATTTTGCCCAGCTGTTTTGTTGTAAGTATTGCTTGTTGTTTAAAAGAAGAAATTTCAAAATAGTGTATTATTAACTATTAACAAGTACTGATTTTCTAGATCCACTTCAGTCTGAGTTCTGTTCTGGCTTAATTATAAGAGAATCTCCCTTGGCTAATGTGATGGATTACTTTCCCATGAGAGGAACATAATCAGTATGGATATGGTATGGACATACCAACGACTGCTGTCCATGGTGCTAAAATGACAAAACTGTCTACATGAAAACAGCACACACCACTATGTAATGGGCAAAATTTGCATTGTGATATTGTAATGCATGATTCATCATTCATCACCTCCCTTGTCCATTCTGAAAATGCTTCCAACCTGTTCTCCTGTGGGATTTTTCTGCTATATTTAATCACCAATGATTTCTGTATCAACCTGAATTGGGTCTATGGATTAGGAACTACTGGAGTACTGTTATCTACTCCCAGGACTGGACTTGCTCTGGAGCAAAGCATTGGGATACAGAACTGTAGTTGGCCTCCCAACAGTCTTTCCGTGAAATGACTCAATTTATTTACAGTGCTATCTATGAAGTGGTATAGTAACGAGAACATTTGGGGTAAGATCTTAAATTTGTAATTCTTAAGTCTTAAAATGTAAGCAAGTCCTAAATTGTTGCTTGAATGCAATAGCAGAAAACAGATAAGGGCCACGTCAATAGGACACAATCATTGTCAGTGGCTCCTGGGTAGGAATAGGAATCAAAGTATTCCCTATTCTGGATAAAACCGGAGAACGTTAGCAGGAGTGAATGGTATCTGACACTACATACAACAACAACCGCTGCGAGAATAGCATGGGCTCAATTCTGGAAAAATTGAGTCCGCCTGAGGATATATTAATTAAAAAACTTGTAGACTGTGCAGAGTCAGATAGGCTCACTATGTTGTTGAAAGGCAGAGGGGACACCGATTACTACCTATATTGGAATTTGTGGTATATGTGGATGTCTAAAAGGAGTCTGAGTTGACAAGCGGAATTACCTATGTTCTTAGAATATGAACACTGTTTGAAGTTTGTATAAAATTATACATATTTGAATGACACTACTTTTTGTTATGTACTGCCGCAAAATGAGTATTTGTTGTGGATTGTATTGGAAACAAAATAAAAATATAATTTGGAAGAAAAAAAAAAGCATTCCCTATTCTGGATGGAACGGTAAACCCCTGAAGGAGCAGATTTGCATTCAGAAGGGCTTCCTAGATCTGTCATTGCTGATCTTTGTGGAACCCATTAATGAATAAAAATAGCTTGGCTACACAGATTCAGGCATCATAACTTCAAAACTCACTAATATCATCCGCTTTCTAGGGCTTTCCTTTGGAATATTCTGGAACCTACAGGTCATCAACTAGGCTCCTGAATAGGGAACATTATCATGCATATACCTCTGCACTGGTTTCCAGCCCAGTACTCACCCAGAGAGCTGGTATTACTACACTGAAACAATTTTCTTCAGTTAAATCTGTCTCCAGGTACCAACAATACAATTCTCCAGTGAGGCTTTGCTCTCTGCTCTGCAACCTGCAGCTTGACAGTCGGTGGAGGTTTTCTTGCAAGGCACCTGTTCTCTGAAATGTCCTTCCCTCTTATGATGCTGGCCCCTGGGTTTTGGCACCTTTGAAACAGTTGGCTTTGTACGATTGACTTCTGTAGCCATTTAACTCCACAAATATTTGGAGAGGGGCTGGATTGTTTTTATCCCATTTCTATTCGGTTTATGATCTGTTTAACTTCAGACTTGTCTACTTATTGAAAACAGTTCAGGTTTTCAGAATATGAAGCATATTCATAACACAAAAAATAAGTAAACAAGCATTCAGGGTTTATCGCTACAAAATTCAAAGGAAGAATTTCTAGGGAGGTACTTCAAAGGGCTCTGAATGCTCTGGGGAAGAATTTAGAAAGACTGAGCCCCTACATCGATTCCATTCTTTAGAAAAACGGTCTGTAAAGGAATGAAAAAGGTCAGGAAAATAATGGCGATAGAAAAGTAGTAGTGGGAAGTGAACTACCATTTTCCTTAATGGTGGAATTTGGCTTACAAAATATTATGTGGCTTGGAATATCATAGTTATTTTGACCCAGATTAATCTGATGATTTGTAAGAGGGTTTTTTTAAAAAAACAACAACTATGGGAGGTTGCAGTGTATAAATTGTGGATTAGCCTGATCCAGGACTGTTCCATTCTGTGTAGAGGAGAATATCTCAAGTCTATAGCAGGTCATTTCATTGAGCATACAACACATTCCTGTATTAACAGTAGGTGCATGGGGTCTAAAGGTGGGTAAACTACCAAGAATATTGTGTCCTAGCCTCTGTTTGGCTGTGTTCCAGGTGAATTTATCTTTATGTACCAATTTTGGTATTTTCCTAAGAAGTCTCAGAATTGCACAGGGCTGATTATACAGTAACAGTTACTAGATCAACTTAGAAACGTGAAATATGCTTGATTAACACCAAAGTTATTCAACATTTTCACTGAATTAGAAATGAAAGAAACAGGAGCAATAGGACTGCAGGTGCAGCAAAAGCAATTTAAATGGTATACTTTTTATAGATAGTAGCAGTAGCAGTGAGAGAATTCAGATCCAAGAATCAGTACTACTGGAATTGTCATAGACCCATGTGGTTTCAAAATTGTGTGGAACAATCATAAAACTGTACAAAAATTCAGTTGACCATTAGATGCCATCTATGCTTCTGTGCTACCAATTAGTGATTGTTCAGATTTTTGCAGCCCAGATATGAGAGACTTATATGTTTCTAGAATGCATTAAATGAATTAAGCACTGTGGCAAAATAAAATACAGGACAATTTTATTTTCTGTTTGGAAGTTCAGGACAAGTATAAGGAGATTATCAAGAAATATTTGATTATTCAAGGAACAGTAATCCTGAAATATCATGGAAAGTAAAGAAGAAAAAAATCTGAATTATTTTTAACCGCATCCTGGTGTCTCATTAGTTTTCATGGGCCATGAGAAGTTTTTCCAGAGCTATAAACTGTATGCCTGAGAATATTACGGTACTATGATGATGGAATGTATCTCTAAATTTTCTCATAGGAAGTTTAATAAATGTTATGCATATATCCTTCCCCCCCCTGTGTGTGTGTGTGTGTGTGTGTGTGTGTGTGTGTGTGTGTGTGTATTTATGTCTATATCTGTATGCTGAGTTTATAACTTCTGGCTCTGCCCCAATTTCATATCTGTAGTGTAATGAGATTCTAAGCAGTCAATATAACCAGCAGATACTATCTTATAAGGAAAAGAGGAACCCACAAATGCAGGAATGAAATTTCTACTAGAAAATTTCCAAAAGAACTATATGGCAATTTACATACCTTAAATAAGCTAAGTTAATATTTTTAACGAAAAGTCTCCAGTCATTTTATTAAAAATTAATGAGCTTCAGAAAGTTTGAATCACCCAACAGTTTTGGAAATTCCTGCTTCAAAGTCCTGCAGATGTGAGGACTGATTGTAGAGTTTTCTCCCCCAGAAACTTTTGATATTAGGAGGCTTGTTGGAAAGCCAACTGGAAACTGAACTGTTATAGGAAATGAAATGAAAATCCAGATAGGCACTCTCTGTGTGACCACAGGATTACAGACACTGCATTTTTTTTTAATAAACTTTGATCCGTGTTGCTACTGCAAATAAGAATGATTTCAGTTTTGTCTTCAGACAATGGGATCAATATTTTTGCCCAGGAAAATTTTTGCCCTTGATCTACGCGTGGGCTTGCTTTCATCAAAGAACATAGAAGCCTGTAGACAATTTTGAGTCCTGTATAAGGTGGCCTCTTCATGGACTGTTGCTTCCTAGGGGTAAAAGAGCTTGTGTAAATGGGACCATGAGCTATACTGCTGAAGCTGTATAGTCCTAGAAAGCTTACTCATGATTGCTAAGGGATCAGAGTAAATATGATCCACTGGAGGACGGAAGTAATCCAGTTTAGGAATCTGTCAAGAAAACAAATGTGCATTTAATGCCCAGGTTCATGTCCACATGATATTGGAAGATGATTCCCCAGAGACAGGAAGTTTCCAGATGGCTATAGGGAAAAAGGGCAACTAGGAGAGTGGCATTGTTCCTTTTGGATTTTTCCTGAAAAGATACCTTGCCGTTGATATGACCAAAGATAAAAGTTTGATGCTGTAAATTATTTATACCATCGTTATAACCATGAACCTGGATAAACCTTATGCTATTCAATGCTAAAACTGAAGTTTGATATTCTAGGACTCACTGAACAGAAATACACTGTAATAAGTCACTTTACATGCAAGGACCATCAAATCTTCTACCTCACACAAGAAAATCATAGAAGCAATCAAGTAGCCATCAAAGGGTGTCGTCAGTGCTTGGATACAACTCTACAAAATGATAGAATGATCTTGATTCTGGTCCAAGACAAGCCAATCAATATTAGTGATCTAAATCTATGCTCCATCCACAGATACAGAGGAAGTGGAAGATTCCAACAGAACATAAACATTATAGGAAACTGGAATGCTAAAGTTGGAAATCAAATGATTGTTAAGTAAAATATTAAAGAAATATATTCATGGAATTCTGCCTAGAAAATCCAGTGTTTATCACAAATGTCTTCTTCCAACAACCTAAAATGTTACACTAAACTTGGGCATTATTATAGGGACAACACTATAATTAATTAATTATATACGCTGCAAATCAAGATGGAGAAGCTACTAAAATATCAAATTGACTGTGGCTTAGATCACAAACTTCCTGCAGAATTGACATTAAAGAAAAAAAATCATCAGTCAAACCTAATGTGACCTCAGGAATATTTTATATATAGTGGCTTTGAATATATTTATTTGATTTAACTTGATGAATAGGGTTTCTAAAGAATTCTGCTCTGAAATTTATGACATTATTAAGGACAAAGCAAACAAAAATATTCCAAAATAGAAAAGCAATAGAAAGTGAAATAGCTATCAGCTGTTCTACTGAATATGGCTGAAGAAGAGGAGAAAGCAACAGGGAACAAATAAGAGGAAAATTTACCCAGCTAAATACAGAGTTTCTGAGAACAGCAAGATAAGACAGTAAATTGTATCTAAATCAATAGTCCAAGGAAAATAAAGATAACGGAATGGGATTTATTTGTGAAAAATAAAGCGATGGAGGGAAACTTTTATGCAAAAATAGGCACAATAAAAAACAAAGGCAAAGATTTACTGAAAGAGAAAGATTTAAAGTGGAGATGCTATAAAAATAAAAAAGAACTATACAGAACAAATATCCAAGTCACGAATACATATGAAAGTTTTATCAGTGAATTAGACCCAGATGTTCTAGAAAAAGTCTGGAAAGTGAAGTTCAGTGTGAGAAAACATCACTAATAATGGGATGGCAAGAATTGGTGAAATACCTGCAGAACTTTGAATAATAGTATGAGGTTCTACTTGTGATTTATAGGCAGGTGTGGAAAAGACAAAGAGACTTGGAAAGATTGCTTTAAATTCCAGTGCCACAATGGGCAGTACTAAAGAATGCTCAAACTATGAATTAACTGCAGTTAGCTCACAGGCTAGCAAGATAATATTCCATATCTTTCAATCCAAATGTTATCAATGTATGGACTGTGAAACAACAGGTGTACAAACTGGATTCAGAAAAGGCAGAGACTCTTGAGTTTACATAGTTAATAGAAAATGGAAAAGGCAAGGATGCATTTTTTCAAGATGATGTACCAGCTGCACACAAGTCTCAGGTCATTGGATCCCCTGATATAATTCAAAGGATTTGGCCTAATTAGCAAGAAGATGCTAAGGGCATTCGAAGATTATAAGGTATTGTCTTTGTATTGCATATTATCCGTGGAAAACAGCTATAGTAGCAGATATTTTTTGTGATAATTGGTAATGTTATCTGATTCAAGCTTAATATGACTTTTAGAATAAACAAAGCAGAAGTGCCTGCCTGAGAGACTATTTCTGATCACTTCCCCCCACCCCCAACCTATTACTTCTGCTGACAGAGCCACAGGCAATAGTACACTTCATACAATACATTCACACAGCATGCCCACCAGATTTAACCTGTTCTTTGCAGAGAGAGAGAGATGTACAACATTACAGATATTAATTCTCTATGTTGGCAGAATTGTTAGGGTGTTGTGTTGCAACTGGGCACAAAGTACTGAAGAAAAGATGAATTAAGCATCATTAAATCCACAGAAAGTATAAAACTATCTGCACCGTAGCCAAGTCAAATTCTTTAAAAATTTGTAGCTGGCCAACTGGCTGCAATTCTTGCCAGAAGAATAAACTTTCCTAGTGAACAAAAACTCACTAATTGTTGCTCTAGTGCCAGGAATCTGGAAGAGAATTGAAGTAAATATTAACTCCAATTTAATGTTTATGAAGTTAGAGGCCAGAAGAATTTAGTTGATTTAGACTGAAATTCCATCATCCTCAAACTGCAACTTCTGCCAATCTTACAGGTTCTACCCTCATCAATTGTTTCAGAAAACAATAATTAGATAAAACTGCCCTGATAAATTAATAACAGATAGTGCATCTCTGTTCATGGGGGGAAAGTTTGCACAATTTGCTTAGAAGTATAAATTTATTCATATGACAATCGGTATCAACTATTCACAAGGTAATAGGGAGACAGAAATGGTTCAAACCCATTTTATGATGTTAAAAATCTTCTTTTGCCTATGCCTTGGGCCTGCACAACTAATTATAAATCCTGGTTTCATATCTGAGAATAAATTGTACTCTAATTCTCCTGATTTTATGAAAAAAAAATGTTTCTCTGATGCAAACACAGTCTGCATATCCCACTTTGATAGTCATCATAGTTTGCAAGCTTTCTCAGAATCACAACCAAGGTAACAAGTGTGAATGAGACTGTTGGAAAAGACAATTAGAAACAGAAATCACAAAGCCAGATATCTTGATCTTGCCAAAGCAAAAATAGGCACAATTTGCATGGGATAGACCTTGGGGTATTGGGCCCAGATGTATTGTCTAGGAAGTGGTCAGATAAGATAGCATAGTCCACAGCTGGATAGTGGGCAGGATAGAGTTCAGAACAGATCCTCCCTAATATTTTGGCAGTAGAAGAGATGGGGGTGGGGAGTAGAACTGTACTTTCAAACTTGTGAGATTATGTTAATATCTTTAACTTTACAATACAGTACAATTAGCTGATCACGTCATGTTTTCTGTCTAATCTACCTGGTAAGGCTAACAGAACATAAGACGTTTGCAGCCTTACATGAAGCTTCCACATTGACACAATTTTCAGAAACAGGGTTGAGGGTCACGGATCAAAGTTCCTGGCTCTACAAACATTTCATGAATTTCATTTTTTTAACTGAAAGAAAGAGACCTGCTTGTAACTAGTGAATGGAGAAGCTCATATCTTAGATGGAAAAGAAGATCCCAGAGAAACAGAAATAGTCGTTAGCTGGTGTGTGAAGTTCTAATAGAAAAGAACAGACAAAGGGCTCAAATGAAGGAGGAGGACCAAGGAAGGAGTTCCAACAGCATATGTATTTTGGCCAGACTAATCATCTGAGAATAAATGCTTAAATCTGAATAGATGACTTTGTTTGTTGACTGTTTGTGTTCTTGTAGTAACAAGTTTGGTTTTTTTCCCCTCTTTACAAAATCATAGAATAGGAAGGAATTAGATCATTAAGTCTAATGCAGGAAACTAGATTTAAGGCACTACTAGCTTGGCTTCCCTTGAACACATCTATCGATGGGAATCCTACCAACTGTTTTGATTTAATATTTTTTTAATTTTTATATTTCATGTTTTTAAAGCCCTGTAAACCGCCCTGAGTCCTTCTTGGAAAAGGGCGGTATATAAATATAATAAATAAACTAACTAACTAACTAACTAACTAACTAACTAACTAACTAACTAACTGTCTGGATACATGGTTCCACTCTCAGGCATACTGTATATAGACAGGCTATGAGATAGCACAAAATATTCTAGCTCTTTCTGCCTCTTCAGCTTTAATAGGGAATAAATTAAGGAAAATGATCCGTGGACTTCCTGATGGGGGAGTGACATCACTAATGGCTTTTCCTAATGCTTTCCTCAGCAGAGGATGTGGGTTTTGACAAATGGTTAGACTCACAGGCTTAGCCATCTATCATACCTTCTCCATGAGATGGATGGAGGCTTCCTGCTTTCTCCAGCTTTGTTGGGAGCCCCCATTTACAGCATGGATGAACTATAGATTAAGTCTAGGGTTGAGATGAAAGTTCTGTCACAGAGCCATGTCCTTAGAGAATGATTAGCAAGACATTTTCCAATTGCAGCTAGAGAGGATATTGGAATGAGCCTTCAAACTGGTCTCCCTGCTAGAAATTAGATATCTCTTCTACTGCTTTATATTTTACCTTCTTGGTGACATATTAGACTACATGAATGATAATGGGTTATTCCACTGCCAGTGTGCATAATGGGGATGCCTTTAGTCATCGTCCTACTCTTATTAACTATGAAATAATTGGATTTTACACAATGTAATGGCTTGAAAACTACAGTGTCTGGAAGGTCAGTTCCAGAAAACCTCATACATTGAATAAATTTGTCAATGTAAGTCAGAAGCCATTGAAACAGAAGCTCACACACATCTGTGTTGTAAATTTATTAACTCATAGCCAGGCTGTCCTGATTGTTTTTATCTCAATTATCTTTTAGCTGGCCAGAGTGAAGCATTATTCTCTTGTGAAGTTGTCAACTTCTGTTTAATAGCCAAAAAGATTTGGCAGGATCTCAGTAAGGATATTTTGATTTGATACAAATTGTTTAAAGTTTAATCATAACAATAACTGTTTAACTTGTTATCTGTTTTTAGCTATAGTTTATGGTGGTTGCTTATAACAAATACAGAGTTGACCTTGTGGAAAAATGAACAAGTATAATAATTTTTAATTAAGTAGAATGAATTAGGAGAAGCTGTATAGTGCAACAAGGTGCTATAATAATGAAGGTATTATTCAGAGTTCCCTTTAAAAAATGGATGAAATGTAATGGTACAACAAAAGGATTCCCGTAATCTCATTTTAGATTATTTTTCTAAGGATATCGTTTTTTTAATTTGTCAATTTTTAGAAGAGATAAGAATTGCTTATAAAAATCACTTTTTGAGAGACTTCATGGGCATGTTCCTAAGTCATCTTGACAACAGCATAGAAGTGCTTGACCCTTGTCTTTACTACTGCTCCTCCTCCTTGATCTGGCTGTCTCTCCTCTAAGTACCAGCTAAATCCAATCTTGGAAATCTTTTTGAACAAGTATGAACAAGGTTAGCTAGGCCATATAATACATTTGCTAAGAAAATGAATTGTGAATCAGGAATTTTCTAGTGCAGATGACAACCATATTATGAATTTAGAAGCTGGTGTGGAGTAAGACTCCATACATATTTGTTTTGGTGACAAAATGTGGAATTCTGAGAGCGTGTGATGGACCTTTTCACAGGAAGACTCCAGGAAGGCCTTGTTAATTAATGGAATGACTGCTACAGGGAGCACACTTATTTTCAAAGCATTTATACATTTAGAAGGCAAACTGGTGACAATACTACCCTCATTCCCCATTTGTATGTTCTAACAAAGTCATACATGACCTGAGGCATTCTGGTAAATAAAGATAACGTTGGAGATTTGTTTATAGGCTTTGTAAGATGCCAGTTTCCTATAACTAAGAATACATATGAAATGTCAAATAGGAGTTTGGCAGGATCAAGAAATGTGTCCAGGGAAACACAATAGACATTCCAAAGTCAGAGAAGTATTTTCTTTCAACTTTAGCTCTTCCTCCAAAATATAAAGGCAATAATGGAATAGAATTATTAAAAGAAGTGTTAGCTTAATCTATATTTTAAGGATCCTGTCCCATCAATGCTATTGGAAAAAATCCTTGTCAGAGAAATGAGCATTTCCCTAGGACATGGGTAGGCAAACTTGGCTCTTTTATGACTTGTGGACTTCAACTCCCAGAATTCCTCTTCCAGTCATGTTAG
>JANHFR010008090.1:165943-176566 GCA_032468015.1 Mimophis mahfalensis | reverse complement strand
ACGCTGGCTGTGGAATTCTGGGAGTTGAAGTCCACGCATCTTCAAACTGCCAAGGTTGAGAAACACTGTTTTAATTGCTACATTTGCAACCAGTGTGTTCTTAAGCTCCTTTTGATTTTTTTGGCTGCAAGGCATTGCATCGTGTTGTGAATTTTTCTTGGTACAAATCAGCTTCATTGGATAACAGACAGAAATGGATGTAATTTATCTCGCACTGCACATAATTTTATAAATCTATCTTCCCACTTTCATCTTTTTAACCAAATCTTACAGCCTTATTTGGGGAAAAAAAAAGATTTTTCTCCGTCTAATAATTATGGCTGACATTTTGTTGTACTTTTAATCTGTAAAATTGGTTTTTATAAGTAGTGATCATTATGAGACTGAGGACTTTCCAGGTATGGATTACAAACAGTGTTCTAATTGCAGTAGTGTTGTTTTATAATCAGAAATTTGAAAGTATTTACAATAATTATTAACCATGATGACTCATGATCATGGATCAGAAGCATCAAGAGGTATGAAGAGGATGGCTCTTGACCTTCAAGTAAGGTGACAAGACAACCAGGGTTGGCAGTCTGCCATGACATGCTCCCATTTATATCTCTCTTCCCCAGCAGATAAGAAACCAGATCACAAAACTTATAAGATCTCCCTGTCAGTGATAAGACATCAATTTGTCTATGATTTGAACATATGCCTCTACATCAGTGGTTCTCAACCTGTGGGTCGGGACCCCTTTGGGGGTCGAGTGACCCTTTCACGGTGGTTGCCTAAGAACATTAGAAAACACATATTTCAATACAAATACAGGTGTATGTGAAAATAATTTTATGGCTGGGGGTCACCACGACATGAGGAACTGTATTAAAGGGTTGCGGCATTAGGAAGGTTGAGAATCACTGCTCTACATCCCTACACATCTACTTAGAAAACTACTCTTATTAAATTCTTGTCATTAAGAGTGTCACTAAACCCATTTTTAATTCTGGAAATCTTAGGAATGCTGGAAAGGGAAGTAGATTAGAGAGACGGATTCCCCCCCCCCCCAGATGAGCATCAAGGAAGGTAACACACACAAAAAACCCCTAATGAATCAAGCTAAGAGATTATTATCCAACTCAGTGAAGCCTTAAGACAACAGATCCCAACTTATGAACCACAGGTTCATGGAGGTCTTGAAGGGTATCATAGATCAGCTGTCCTTTTCAAGTTCTCTTGAAACACATTTCTTCACCTTCCCCCACCACACACAACACTCACACACACACAATGAAGACACAGGACAGAGGTTTGTGTATGCTCACTGACAAGAATGATGGATTGGTTCTTTTTCTGTTGCTTTTAAAAGAGAAATCCTTCCATAGGCTGGGCAATTTCTCTTCAAAAAGCAAATACAGACCATCAATTGCCTTTTCAATCTATTTTGCCATTTTAAACCATTTCCCCACCCAAAACAGCTCCAGTATGCACCTTTAACAGTTTTCCATCTTCTTTCTTTCAACAGTAATCACTTGACATTTATGTGTCCAAATAATCACTGTAAAGGGTGGGTGGGAAATAGAAGTAGTATCTGTGGTGCTGCTGCTGATGCCAGAAGTCACCAGGTCTTTAGGCATATACAGAGGCATGTATTCTTGTGTGGGTGTGTATGTATGTGTCCAAAAAGTAATCTGCAAGAGCATTTGACAATAAGAGAGTGGTCTACATGAGGAGAAGGAATAACCACTTTACAGAACTAAGAGTAGCTAAAAGGTCTGAAATACCATTTCATTGCTTTTTCTTTTTAAAGGTAATTTTGTAAAGATATTTGTAAGTGTCAGATGCTGTAAAGATGGCAAATCTCCTCATGAAAGGAAAGCAGGGGTTTTTTTTTGTAACAATCTCTGATAATTATGATAGTTTGTGTAATGTCTTTTGAAATACTACTTTTAATAATATTATTTTTAAATAATGGGCCCGACTTTCCTTCAATATTAAAAAAAAAAATCTGTTTTCCAGTTTTGTTTAATCCAAAAGACTGTTCTTCAAAGTATTCATTTTTTAAAAACTGTGATCATGATTTGTTTCTGTTTTGATTTATTTAAACATGAACATCCAAGGGCCATACAGTCAGTCCAACAGAGAAGCAGAACAGACATTCAATATATTACACCACAGAAAAGTGGGCCAGACATTACTCTTGCTAACACTGAATCAAGGGGGGGGGGGGGGAATCCGCCCATGCATTCAAAACATTGCAAGCAATATGAATTAAATCAACAACATAAAATTATTTCCTACTTCTGCATCCATTGCTTCACATTCAGTGCAAATTATATTGTTACCCTAAATAGCACTCATGTAACTGCCAAACTATATATAATTATATGGCCAAAGTCTCGCAACATTTCTGAAATCTTACATAAAATGTTGAGAAAGACATCGCTAAAATGTCAAACTCCTCAGATTTGTGATATTTTTGCTATTTTTTCTTATTATTTTGACACCTATGTCCATCATTTTGAAAGGTTACTGACCCTCACCATGGCTTCAGGAAAAAGAAACTCCAGTGTGCCTGCTATGCCTGAATATGACTTACCTGCCCTTCACCCCAAAGCAAGACATTAATGTGAAAAACTGAATAATAAAACATGGTCACTAATGGGATGGTTTAAATCCACAGTAAATTGCTGCAGTTAGTTTAGTTATTTAGTTGCCTCTGCATTTAGTCCTCCCCGACACCCTTAATTTCACTCAGGACATAAGTACCGTGTGAGGATACAAGTGTCTTAGTTTCGTACTCCATTGTGTAGTTCAGCTGGAAACAATAAAAAAAGGGGGAAGGATTTACTTACTTGATATTGTCGAGACACCCTGATTCAGGTTTCAGAATGGCAGTATGATGAAACATTTTATAAAGGGCAATTCCAAGGAAGATTACATTAAGCTGAAATATAATCAAATAAATAAAATAAAATGGCAAGTTATAAGAAGAGGAAAAAGGCTGAATCTAGTTTTCTTTGACATGGTACAACTATTTAAGGACTATAATAGTTCCAAAAGCAGAGAGAGACGCTTAAGACTGAATTACTTGTCCACACCACACAGTAAAGTTAATCTATGTTTTAAAGAGCAGATGTCCCCCAAAGATTAGGGACATTTTTTTCTGGCAGTATATTTAAATACTTATTCATTTTATATGGATGAATTCTTGTCCTGTGACCTTCTACCTCCAAGTCTGAAGAGGAATAAACTGACATGTACTCAATGAGAAATAGATTTGACTATACCTCTACATTATCCCCAGCAGATCAAGTCCACTGGACTTTATTAGTTTGTGTGGAAAACAGAAAGCTTTTAATAGAAAAGCAGTAAATAAAACTCACAAAACTATGCCAGCCACAATAAACTGGTTTTAATGGTTTTTCTAATAGTGAAAGAGAAACATGACGCATCGGGTCACTGAGTCTCTGGAGTGTGTTTCTTTATTCTTTAAGCAATTCTAGGCTTGATATATAGGACTCCATAAGACTGAACAAAGACAGAATGAAGTAACACCGTATGTAGGACACTGCAAATAAAAAGCAGTACCATAAAAATAGACAAAGTAGATTTCAATAGACAAGGTAGAGATACCCTCCCTTACATGACAAGAGCTTTGTTTGTATAAGTGTCCTGAAACATTATAAAAACCAGGCAATTTCAATATATTCAACCACTAGTTTGCTGTAAGTCATTAAGATCCTGGATTTAAAAAATGTCACCTTTAACTCAGAATAAACCAGATTTAGCATCTCTGCTCAGTATAATTTTTCAAAGGAACTTTTTTTTTTTTAAAAAAGAGAGTTTTTACAAAATAAAAATTCTCCAAAAGACTTTGATCCTTTTAAAGGGAGCCATTAATTTTTATATATTTTCTAATTTTGAGGGCACCATTTTTATATCCTAATCTTACACTGAATTAGGTAAAAACGATTTCAATCTCAGAGGGGCTTTCTATGTTTTCTCAAAGCTCACTGCGGTGATTTTGTGAGCAGCAAACCTTCTCTGAAGGATAATGGTTCCAATAGGCACCAAGAATCCAAGTAAACCAGAGGCAACTGAGTGAATTTACTCAATGTTTTCCCTCATTTTAAAAGAAAGACATTCATGAGATATGAGCCTTTAGGAGACAATACTCCACTGAGCCTCTTGATTTTCTAAACATTTCACTACACAAGTGTGTAACTTTTCACTACACAAGTGTGTAACTTTTTCACTAGTGAAAAAGTTAAAGCTATAAATATAGATCTTGCTGATTTGCCTGTATATGGTTACATTGTGAGAATGGACAATGGTCGGATTCCAAAAGATCTCCTGTATAGAGAACTAGTGCAGGGAAGGCACCCAGTAGGCAGACCACAGCTGTGATATAAGGATATCTGCAAGAGGGATCTGAAGACCTTGGGAATTGGCCTCAACAGATGGGAAACCCTGACTTCTGAGAGATCAGCTTGGAGGCGGGCTGTGCATCACGGCCTCTCCCAATTCGTAGAGACGCTTGCTCAACAGGCTGAGGCAAAGAGACAGTCCTGACACCAGTGAAACCAGGAAGCTAGACAGGGGACAGACTGTCTCTGCCCTCAGCGTGGAAGGGATTGTCACTCTAGAATTGGCCTTTTCAGCCATACTAGATGCTGCTCCAGAACCTCAATTCAGAGCACGATACCTGTCTTTCAAGACTGAAGTATGTCTAGTAGGTTACATAAATTATGTCTGGAATGTGACTTGCCATTTAAAATCTAAAATTCTCTTCCATTTCAGATTTTTGTTCTACCTTCAAAACTCACAATTATTACAACGCGCTGGCTGGAATGATGCATTGTAGAGTTTGATTGCTCTCAAATAACACATAGTAAATAAACTAGCCCCAAAAGCCAAGTCAGTCAGTTTATCTATCAGCCTGTCTCTGCATTATCTTGTCTAGGAAACAGACAAAGTGAATGGCATGGGGGAAAAAACACTCGTGGAAAAACGTTGATAGATTTGGGCTGAATCATTTTTTTTACAAGGAAAATACCTGGAAAAGAATACTGGTACAAGCAATTAATCCTGAAGAAATCTACCAGAGATTTATTTTCACACAAATTAGTGTGAGTTCTCAAAAAGTCCCCCTTTTTAATTTGAAAAATAAAAGAATGAATTCCTGAAAAGTTTTATAGAAAAATGGTATTTTAAGGAAATATGCATATTTACTCATTTATTATGCACTTTTGAGACTACTCAACTCCTTACAATAAAAAGGAAAAAAAAACAATACACATAACAAAAACTTGCAGCTGACTGGAAGAAAACTACAACCAGCTATAAAAACCAGACTTAACTAAAGGGGCCACTTTGAGGGAAGGCCTGGAAAGACAACTAGGTTTTGAGCTGAAGGCCCTGGAGCCATATGAACCTCAGGGGAGAAGGGGCAGATGTTGAGCTAATGGGCAGATGATGCAACTGAGAAGAGTCATCCTGGATTTCATAAAATGAAATTGCTTAATTGATTAGGTCTGAGAGCATCCTTCCTCCTTGATTGTATCAGATGGAACAGAGGGTCACACACAATTGGAGATTAATGGTCTCTCCATAGGTCCAAAGCTCCAAAGATCTTTAAAAGTCATAATCAGCATCTTGAATTGCAACCAGAAGCCAACTGGTAACCAGTGCAACTCCCAAAGCAGTGGGGTCATGTGATCATAGCACAGTACTGTATCACCATCACTGTTTGTAACTCCACATTCTGTACCAGCTGTAGCTTTGAGTGGCCTCCAAGGTAACCCCATGCTTATAGCAGTCCAATTGTGAAGTGACCAGGGCATGAATCTGAAGGACCTCCCCATCCAATAAAGGGCCTAACTGGTACACTAGATGTACCCTTGCAAAAGCTCACACTCTGCTCTCTTTGAGCTATTGTTATATGGCCAAGTCTGCTTCTTCCTATTCAGTGACAATATCTTCAGGAATTTAAAACAAAACATTTTTATAATGTTCATCCATGGTGGAAAACACGACTGATGGGTTTCTGACACCATCCTTTCCCAGTTAAGTTACATCTGATGTAAGGCATGCAAGATCCTAAAGAAGTATTTCCAGAAAGCAGAATTCTTACCATAATGATCAAAGTTGCAGGTCCTATAAAACTCCAAATGAAATAGGTGTCAAGTCGAAGCCAACATCTGTAATGATAATGGAAGAAAAATGGCATTCAGGGATAGCACATGAAATAAATATCAGGAGTAAGTGAATAGAGATAAACGAGAGTTGTATAATATACCATTAACAGGCATGAGATATATACTGCTTCTTCAGTGAAATTGGATCATATGTTTTGTCTTTGCTAATGTTATTGAGAAAGTCAGGTATTAACTTCGTGGATGAAACAAGGAAAAAGCACAGATTTTACTTGAAGATGTTCACAATTAAAAATAATTATGAAAACAGTCATAAAATCTAGCTTACAGCCATTCTTTGCAGCCTATCAGCTTCACAGTAGGCGACTTTTTTGCTTAAGCAAATCTTTAAAAATTAAGTAAAGAGAAAAATAAATTAGTAAGTCTGAAACTTAACCAGATACAGATTTCTCCCTTCCTCATGAATATTTCTAGAAATGAACCTTATGATTAAGCTGGGAGATTCGTAATCTAAATTATTCATCACATAATTTTGTCTATGTTTAATATCCCTAGCGTTTAATGATCTTGGAAATTAAATTTCCATTTCTAGTTTGTGTAACGACAAAATAGGTATCACTAACAAGACAGATAGAATCTCAGAACTGGAAGGTACCCATTAAGTCATTATGCCCAGCCTCTGGGCAATGCGGAAATCCAAATTTTATCCCAAATAGATGGCTGCCTAGTATCTAGCCTCCACTTGGCCATCTCCATTGGTATAAAGAGTCCACTCTGGCTGTCAAACTAATATTAATATTAGGTAGGTTTCCCCCTGCCCCCAACATAGAATCTGCATTCCTATAATTTAAGCCATTATTCTTGCATCCTGAGATTGTAAAGAATGGGTCCCCCCTCCTCTCTTTTGGTTTGACATGACGGTGATGTTATCCCTTCAGTCCTGTCAGCGTCTTGGTGATTCTGGGGGCCAGGTCTCTCCACATCTTTCAATCTTGCATTATTTCTTTGGTTTTTTCTATGCTTTGGCTGGTGTCAGCTTTGATGGTGTCCAGCCGTCTTGTTCTTTGACAGCCTGGTTTCCTTTTGCTGCTAACTATTCCAAACATAATTGCTTTCTCTAGTGATTGGTTTAACAATATTTCAAGAATCATATCATCTCTCAGTCTTCTCACTCCAAGACTAAACATTCCAGGTTCAATCTGTTTTCATAGGGCTTTATTTCTAGCCTCAAAATTATCCCTGTTGCCCTTTTCTGCATCTGTTACAGTTAGTTTGAATCCTATTTAATGTAATATCTAGAGCTGTACACAATAATTCATCTGGAGTCTGACCAATGGAAAATAAAAGGAATTTATTAATTTCTGTTATTTTCAAAAAATCTTTTGTTGATAATAGTTTCTTTGATGAGCATTCCTTTAGTAACGTTTTTGAATCAGTCATGTATCCTCTTGATTTATATTATCTGGCACACACTTAACTAACTTGTTAATGAGATTATCTGGAAGTTCTTTCTAAATGTTTTGCTGAAATCATCAAAGTCTGCAACATTTCCAAATCTGCTAAGGAAACTACCTTATTTAAAAAAATTAAGATAAGGCTAGTGTAGAAAGAGTTACCTTTAAAAAATCTATGCTGGTTCATGGGTATTACTGAATAGTATCACAGTCTGAATAATTTTATGATCTGCTCTAGAATCATCCCATATAATAATGGCAAACTGACCAATCTACAGCTCTTTGGATTTTCTTTTGATACTATCTTTTTCACTCTCCTTTTAAAAGTATGGACAATATTTATCTTGCTCCAGTTGTATGCTATAATCTGTCCTTATTTTGCAATTTGTTCTGGTAAAATTCTCACTAAGTGAATTATTTTTCTCTCTGTCACACACACGTACACACAGGATACAAAGTTTGTGGGTTGCTGCCATGTCATTTAAATAAAGTTCTCTTGTGTAGCAATAGCAGTGTTATTCTTGCTCCGATGCCTATGGTTGCAGGTGCTGAAATTTGGATGTCATTATCCACATTGTTTGCAAAATGGTTACTTTACTACTGTTTACTACCAATCACTACCACGGTACTTTGCAAATAGTTGCTAACAAAGGTAGTCCCTATAATGAGGACAGGCTGTATTTTACCAGTTCACCAAGTTTTCTCAAAAACCATGTTAAAAGACATGGACATCATCAAGTCTCTACAATACCCCTTTGATGCAATTCATCAATTTCTAGGGAAACTCATTCCATAGAAACAGTTATTTTATAACCATGTTTACATCAAACTTTATTTGTGCTTATTCATCCTGCTCCTCAAAGTTGCCTATCAGCAAAAATGCTTGAATACAGTGGACTAATCAAATAAGTGGACTAATCAAAGAAGGGAAAGTCTGTCAGATTTTATTTGGTTCAAATATAAAACAGCCTGAGAAGATTCCTATACTTTTAAAGTTTGGTAGATCAACAGAATAGATACGCTTAAGTAACTCTGCCTGACCGCTGAGTAATCACTAATTAGGTGAGGCTCCTCCTGGATCTAGCCATATCAATGGATTATCCAGATTCTTCTCATTCCATGCCCAGACAGATAGTAGGAACCAATCTGTTCATAATGGTGGGAGATCTATTTGGGACCTGGACGAGGACAATGAGTCATTTCTGGTCCTTTCTTTACTTCTTGTTGGCCCTAATTATCTTTCATTGCTCTTATCTTCTGAGATTCCTGCAATGATTGGGAATGAGGGGCACTGTTTTGCAGTGGTTCTGCTCCATCTTAAGTGGGTGACTTTTAGTAAGTTATAGCATGGGCAGAGAATAATTTACATGAACCTACTGGGGGAAACCTTCTGTCACTTTGTGATGGACTATCATGAGTATGCTACAATGCCTCAAGCCTGTGATGTAATGGAAGTGTTGACCTT
This sequence comes from Mimophis mahfalensis, assembly GCA_032468015.1. NCBI lineage: Eukaryota > Metazoa > Chordata > Lepidosauria > Squamata > Mimophis > Mimophis mahfalensis. The sequence continues at coordinate 167,507 of JANHFR010008090.1, read as the reverse complement.
GTGCCTGGATCCTGTGAGGGCCCAGCTGTGGAGATATAAATTGAAACTGAATTCCAGAAAGACTGGTCACTATTTGACCAAAAAGATCTGACTATCTGAATGGAGTAGCACCTTCTTTGAAAAAGAAGGTACATGGTCTGAGGAGATCTTTCCAGATTCATGACAAAAGTCAGATGACAGATGGAGACCATGGTTGGGGAAGGGAGATTCTGTCTAACTTCAACTGGCGTGCCAGTTGTGGCACTTTTTGTAGGAGATAATCCTGCCAACAATGACTCATACTGTTCTTGTGACTAAATTACTGCAGTGCTCTCTACGTGAGATTGCCTTTGAAATGCAATTGACAAAAAATTCAGCAGCCTGTTTTTTTTTTTAGTGAATAAGAATTGTTATTTGAACAGAACTCGAATGCTGTCGGTCCTTCAAGGTAGGCAAGGTCAGGAAACCAACATCATAAAAAAATACTAGAATTTTAACTATATATAATTGGCATAGGCTAAAATAACATTATCCTAGAGTCCATTCAAACAAATAGATAAATATTAAATAAAATCTTGAAATCCTGACTCATTTCCCCCTCCCTCTTATAACAGAGAGTCAAAGTGAGGCAGTGTTGAATTTCTTTCTTATACCTCCAGGTTTTATCAGGATAAACTCATGTTTTAGTAATCAATGCTATATGTTTTCTCCAAGGTCACCTCTGTACTTTTCTACATGGGTTGGCATCTCTGCTTCAAAAAAATAAAAACATAGCCTTCTGGATACAATTCAAGCTGCTGGTTTTAATCTATATGACTTGGCTTGGGTATTGTTAAGACCATACAGTATACTTCAAGTAGATCCTACCTGTCCAGTACAAATGTTCTGGGCAGAGATGCTGAGATCCTTTCCCCATTAAAGCATGCAATGTATTTTTCTGTGGTCATAGTTACTCACTGAAATCTTCTGCCAGAAATCTGCATGACACCATAGCCCCTGTTCTTCAGGAAAGTTGTTTAAAGTAGACCTGTTTAGAATCAGACTTCAGATCTAGTTTTGGGATACCTAACACCCTAATGTGAGAATGACACAATACGGCACTAACCATTTGCTGAGGACATTTCACATCTGTCAGCTGTTTCTGAGGTTTGCTATCATTGGTCTAAGGTAGTCTCTCTCAAAAGTAATGCTTTCCTTGGCATTGTGACCCAAGACTTCTCATGCAGGACTCTTTGGAAGATAATGAACTGCTAGTCTCAATCTTCCAGGACAGGGGTCTCCAAACCTGGCAACTTAGGACTTGTGGACTTCAACTTCCAGAATTCCTCAGCCAGCCCTGCTGTCTAGGGAATTCTGGGAGTTCTTAAAGGTGCCAAGTTTGGAGACCCCCTGTTTTAGGACCTTGTGTGATTGATATTCCTGTTGCAATGGCCAAATTAAAAATTAATGTAAACCTGGAGGTTTTTTTTTTAAAAAAAGGAAAGTATTCCATTGATGATTGGAATAGGACAGGGGTAGGCAAACTTGGCTCTTTTATGACTTGTGGACTTCAACTCCCAGAATTCCTCTTCTAGTCAGGTTAGCT
>JANHFR010008090.1:140095-154323 GCA_032468015.1 Mimophis mahfalensis | reverse complement strand
CATGCTGGCCACATGACCACGGAGATGTCTTTGGACAGCGCTGGCTCTTCGGCTTGGAAACAGAGATGAGCACTGCCACCTGGAGTCGAGAACGACTAGCACATATGTGCGAGGGGAACCTTTACCTTTACCTTATACAACAGCTTTAAAGAATCAATACAATTTCAAAATTGTTAAGCATTGCCATTTTTTAAAAACAGGAAATAAGTAAGTATGGAGGAAAGGGAGGCTGAGAAATTATGTTATTATTGTAATATTCAATATCAGCAGGCTTAGCTAGGCAAAATCTGTGCTTTATCTCCCTTTAGTATTGTATGCAAGAAAGTTATTTCATTTTCTTGCATTTATTCATAGGTGCACCCAGCCAAGGATCATACTGTAATATAGCAAATAAAGCAGATACACTTTATAGATACTAAGTTTTAAAGAATTAGTTAACTAGACTAGATTAGATCAAATAGGTTTTATACCTATATTTTCATGCTATTTTAATTTTACCTACTTATTTATTTACTTACATATGCACAGTTCCTCTCTTCTTTTGTACTCTAAAAATGTTTGTTCGATTTGTTCAGCAAGTTCAAATTTAAAGTAAAGGACTATATATGAGAACCTTATCCTAGCAATAAAGTCACCTCCTATAGCTGCTAACATTTCCAGGGAATTGACTCATAAATTTATTGTCAGATTTATGAGCCTGCAGCATCACTCTTGAATAGTAGTTGGATACAGGTAGCAGAAAGCATATACACAGTTATTAGTAAAAGGCTGCAGACTCTAAATGTAAATCATGTAATTGCTTCACAGTCTTTATATGGAGCTCTTTAGCATGTGACATTTAGGTCTGATGGAAATAATAGTAGCGGATCCTTGTCTGGCATTTCTCCCACTTTCATTTTGCCTGATGAATATCTCTCCATCTGCGTTTTGCCTGACAATCAGCTTCCTGGGCAAAGATGAGCTCAAATTTGAGAATGCATTAACACAAGGGTCTGCAAACTGTGGCTCTGGAGCCACATGCAGCTCTTTCGGCCCTCTTCTGTGGCTCCCTGTCAGCTGATCCCACCACTGACTGGCCCCTGCGCTCCTCTGCCCTCCCCTCCCCGTCACTCCTCGCCTGGCCTGAGAAGGTAAGGCTGATGGTATGGGATGGAGACTCGCTCCATATTCCAGAGCAGGAGGCAACTGGGTGGGAATAAGTGATATGAGTTGGCCACGCCCACCCAGTCATACCAGTTGTTAAATTATTGGCTCCCGGTGTTTTCTTTTCTGTGGGAAATGGGTCCAAATGGATCTTTAAGTTTGCAGACCCCTGCATTAACACAAACACTTAGTCAGGGGGAGCAATTAGGTTACAATTGTTTTATCTGAGCTGCAGCAAAACAAACAGCCCTGGTCTATGGCTCAATGCATCAGGAATTTCTTTCCTTGGTTTCAGAAGGTTAAACTTTCTTCCTGCCTTAGGGGTTTTTAAGTTGTTTTTTTCACGACAATTATTGATTTCTTCCCCCTGGAATGAAACTTTGTCATAAACCCTTGGCATTAAATGGCTTTTTGATCTTCTCAAACTGGTCTTTCATTTCATTTACACGTTTGTGCTCAGGATCAGAATTAAGATTGAATGAAGTCTCTGCTGTATGACTACCATCTTGTTTAAGTCTTCATCTGGATTAATTTCACTGGGGAAGGCACTGGGAAGAGTCTACGGGTCAAATGCCATATACTCCGTGGCACTGATGAGGGACTTGTTTCTTGAATCAATGCTCTTTCTCTCCGCTTTATTAAATCTGTTAGTAAATTCTGGAAAGTTTACAGATTTGAACCAAAAAGCCCTCCAGAACTGAGCAGGTTACCTTTGGACAAGAAGCTTCCTGGTGAATTACTTCTGGTCTGCTCTCAATTAATATAATTACCACTAAGAGCAATTTGCTTGTGGAGCAGACTGTCAAAAGAGCATTTCTTAGCTTTCCTAATTTATGCATGGAATTGATTTACATGAGTCAGTCACAAATGAGGTAACAAATTCTATACTTCTGCTAGCGTCTGATCTCATGGAAGGATGTTTTTTATATCTACATTCATCCTCAAGAGAACTTCTTTTTCATTTTGCTTGATTTGCACAGGACTCTTAATGTATTTATATTTGTTTTTCAATGTCTCCTACATTTGAACATATGACCTTGAAGACTAAATTTGCAACACAATTGGGGAGCAAAGGCTAGGATTGTGGGATAACCTTGAAAAATAAGGGATTGTGCTATTTGAAATCTCCATAGGCATTCTTTCATGATAAGAAACATCGGGGAGAAAGTGAGGTGTTAAAGCATAATTCCCTTTTTTTAAAACGATGAAAAAGGCATGCCCCCTCTTTGGTGATGTTTTCTGTTGAACGGGAAACAAAACTTGAATTTCAGAGTGATTACTTCTCCCCCTTTCACTATTTCCACTACAAAATATTCATTATTGGGCCAAAGATTTTTCTTCTGCCATTATATTAATTAGGTCTGTACCTTCCAGACTTGTTTGTTTGAAAGGTTTTGTGGAAATGAATGAAAACATGTTTAATTCATCATGCTTCAGTAAGTTGCTCAAAAATGGAGATCACTGTGACATTAATAGTTCAAACATCTATGTGAGACACGTTGGGAGAGTATGGGCATGGTTTAATCTTGGGATGGTATCTGGCATTCTTGTACATACTCTAGTCTAGGTGATTAATATAACCTCTTTTCGTCCTTCCATATTTTTTCTGTCACATAAAGAAGCAAACACATCATACTTATTAGGAGACAGAAAACCCTTTAACCCTTCCTATCATTAACCAAGTGTCAATTTCAAGCTGACTTGCCACGCAGGTGAAAGCTTGTCCTATAATTCTTCTGGTTTTTATTTTGGTTTCAATCATGTCAAACATCTCCTGTCTCCAAAGTCAGCAGGTTCAGGCTTACATTTCAGAGAGGGGAAGACAAAGGAAGGGCATGCAATTTCATAATTAACACATGGTTGGCACATGAGTTGATGAATCAGTTTGTAGACCTCAAAATGAATCTTCTTACATTCTTCCCCTGACCATCACTGTGGAACCAATCTTCATTTTGCTGTTGAATTCAGGTCCTTGATGATGATTATGATTATTATTATTTTTGCTCTTGTTTACTGCAGTTTATTGACGTTTATTTGATATAAGCTTTTCCTTGGCCAGTATTGCAAGCTTGACCTTTAAGTTTTTGCTGCTTCCATATCTGATGGAACCGAATCTGGCAAAAGTACGTGTTTGTTGCAAATCGTTTTTTCTTCCTGATTTGTGCTGAAATGGTATAATGGGTCTTGATGATTACCTCCTTCCAAATATTACTTCACTCAACTCCCCATTTCAATACAGGATTTTAATTGTCACCTTGGAAAAAGCACCTTAGTATAGTTTACTCTTTCTTCAATGATTTTTTTAAGAAGGAAGGCCTGGATCAATTTTGTTAGGTATATGCTTATTGACTAACAATGTTGGGTTGGCAATATATATAAACTAGGAATGTATGATTGCAATGTAATTGTAATGTATAGCTTTAAGAGTTAAAGATATTGCATCATACTGTATGCTGACTGGCCAGCACTATTCCTAATGACCATAAGAGCGAGCTAGAGATGTGGCTTACTACTGGCTTACTACTATTGCTTAACTGTTGCCTGCTGGCTTATTATTATTTACTGCTACATCTCTCAGCTATTCTCTCGCTTACTGTTGATTAATATTAATGGTAGTTTGTTGATTCTGCTAATGCTTGCTGAATCAGAAGAACTTTGTTTGTGTTTTGACTTAAAGACCAGTAAGAAGACTCTGTATTGGATAATCCTCGGACTTTTGCTACTGGCTGAATACTTGTGCATAACTTGGACTGTATTTTCGACTGTGTTATCGCGTTTTCCTACAAGTAAATATTTTTGCACAACTCGATGTACCTGTGTGGTTGCTGTGTACAATTTACTACTCTCACTCTCATTCTGTGTGCATGGTCTTGTTTTACTTGAGTAGCTCTGCTTACACCCCTAACACAGGTTATGGACCCAGAGTAACAAATTTGTCCTTCAGAAACATTGTTTTCCTTTTTAAAAAAACAACCCAGTACACTCACTCCCTGCATAACTTTGCATAAAAATTACTGTAGAAATGTTAATTTATTTACATAGGTACAAAGGCTGACTTTCACAGGTACAAAAAATGGAGCCATCCCTTCATTCTACAGTGCTGGTTGTCCCTAAGACTGAAACTCGGCATCTCTACCTAGAACTAGAGAAAAAAGCCTCTCTCAGACAATAGTAGATGACAATAGCACTGGATTATCAATACCATTACCTATAATAGCACAATACCAGTATTGTACCAGTATTGTCCAAGTTCAATATTGTAATAGTACTTGACTTTCAAACCAATGTTTAAATTACCAGTAGTACAAAACAACTGACTGGTTGGATATGCACCAAACAAAACTAGGCTATGGTGGGGTTGAACTGTTTACAATCTGGTAAGATTTATCTGGTCCCACTTTACACTCATCATCAATTGGAATAAATTGCTGCTTCTGAACATCTTAAGTCTTGTCCAGAAGTTCTTCCTCCTTCTTTTGCATGGTTGTTTTCTCCACCTATGTCAACTAGCTACTACCGTAGTTGCCCCTGCTAGCAGTCAGTGCCATTTATTAATCAACGCAATTGAGGTAACAAGTACACTACAACAAGGAAAAATGACATGTTTTAGGTGCAGAACAGAGTAATTCCTGAAGGATAATTGGTACACTAATGAAGAATTAATTATCCAAAGGGCTTTCTAAAAGAAGTTCTCTTTTTAGATGGGAAATGCTACTTAAAAAAAAAAAGTTAAAAAACAACAACTGAAACATTATCTGCACCTGCCTTTCATTAAGCCAAAACTAAATCTGCTATAAAATCTTTGCAAATTTCTATAATAATTAGGAAGACTATAAAATATTTAGAAAGAAAATAAAGATTTCTGTGATATTTCTGTCACAGAGGAAGAATAACTGAAATATATTAAATAGCAACCAACCTAACGTAGGGTACCATCTTCAGATTAACAGAAAGCTGAGATTTCCTTCAAATTGCAGCAAAAATATCTAAATGGCTTTAAAACAAAATCTCTTGCTAACATTCTTGACATAGAGAACCCACATGTGATAAAAAATTAATGTGTACAAATTGAAATCTTTAGCAATGATAAAAAAAAAAAGCTTGGAGAACCTATGTGTGGCCACATTTTGCTAATCTTGTTAGAGAACACTAACTATGAAGCCTACTGTGTTGCATTAAGAGCGAGTAATACCTTTGCTCAATTTGAATAATTTTACCCAAATGTGCATTTTTGAATAGATATGATGAAAAAAAATGAGATTATACCATTCAATCCAGGTTACTTAGTTCTTGTTTTGGTTTTAACTGTTTTTATTGTTAAGATAATGAAAGAAAGAAAGAAAAAAAATAAGATGGAACAAAAAGAAACAACTACTAAGCACAAATAAAAAGTATTGCGGGAAAACTTTTTAGTAACATATTCTTCCCTTCCCTTTCATTTGTTTTCCCAAATGACTGACCATAAGTTAGATAGTTACACTTTACACTGAACATTATACTGAACATTAAAGCATTCTGTTTAAGTATTTTCATCTGTTATTTTTAATTGATCTCATATTTTTTTTAGAAACCATATTCCAAATGTTTAAATTTGCCCTGAGGTGTAGTATGTGTTATTTAAGGGAAGCATTCCTGCATAAATTTAGTTAAGCTCTTATTACAAATTGCCCTTGCTGCATATTTTGGTCTCCCAATCTGATAATGTTGGCAGATTGTTCCATTTTCCAATGTTGTGCCAACTTCTTGCAGCTGTCAACATATATCTTGGTAAATTGTGATACTTTTCATTTATGTTTTCTGGATTTATTCCTAATAAAAATACTTGTAGTTTTAGTTGAACCGTTACTTTTAGGATTTTCTGAATATTAACATGATTTCTTTCTAGCACTTTTGAGGAGACTTTTACACAGACACCACTTTCTTCAACCCTTATTATGGAATTTCCAATATCTGTCATTAAATGATCTGTCTAATTTATTATTGGCAGAGTTATTTACCATCTGTAAAACACTGTATGCCATTTCTCCTCAAATTAGAGCTTTGCATAAATTCTATTGAAACTTCTATAACCCTTCCCGTTTTACTTTTTAAAAAATAATTTGCATCTACAGTTTTACAAAGAACATCAAAACTAACAAACAAATGAAGAGTGAAAACAATAATGAAAGAAAAGAAGAAAGAAAAAAACAAGTGCGGGAAGAAGAAATAAGAAATAGAAAGAAGTTTTGATTTCTTTGCAGTATATATAAGTATGATTTCAAATTCACCTCTTACTCTGTGATTATAAAAGAAAAATCATCTTCCATTGCCCATTTTCTTCAAATCATCAAAACCACAAATAAGTGCAACTTTTCTGTTTTATGGAAAAAAGTCTATAAGGGGTTTCCAATGAGCCATAAATGGAGATGCTTTTTAAAAAAAACAACAGAGAAGTTAATTTAGCCATCTTCACAAGCTCCATCATCCTTACCAAGGATTCCTCCATTGTCAATTCTCCCTGTTTTTGATCTTATTTTTTAAAATAAATGTTTCGAATTCTGTCATCTTTCTCGAAGTCCTTCCTTCTTTCTTGAGGTTACTTTTTATTCTCCCAGTAATTGGTAAAAACCGTGCTAAATTTCCACCTTCATAGAACAATTCTTGCTTGTCTTTAAACTATTTTCTGCATGTAGATGCAACATAGTGGCACACGTGATCAAATATTTCTTACTGTAGTTGAAGTAAAAAAAAGATTGTGAAGGTAATGGTAAAGGTCCTGAAGTTAATCTTGTTTTTAGAAATTTCCATATTTTTTAAAAGCAAACTTCATCTTAAATGGGTATCCATTTAAAATTCTTTTTCCCCTTAACAAGCCAGCTTCTTCTGCAATTAATATTTTACTATTTGGGGATTTTATCCATTTCTGTTATCAATAATAAACAGCTTGCACAACTATGCAAAATTTAAAATTAGGAAATGCTAGTCTATCTATTTCTTCTGAATCCTACAAAAGATTTGTTAATTATTATTACACCTACAGTATGTCTTTATTGCATCCTGAATATACAGTAAAGTCCCCAAATTTCACTGGGTTTTTGTTGTTGTTGTTGTTGTTTGTTATCATCCAGACCCTTTTGTCACAAAGTCTTCTTGTTCTGGTGTTAAATATCTTATTATTATCTTTGTTTTGTTTTCATTGATTTTGTATCCAGAGAATTCCATGATTCAGCTGCATTAGAGTGTTCTGTGGGTTTATAATGGCTAATGCGATATCATCTGCAAAGCATTTCAATTTGTATTCCTCTCTGAATTTTAATCCCAAATATTTGTTTCTTGAGTCCTTGGTGCTCTTTGAGCCTGCCTGCTTATTGTTTGCTTGCAGATGTTTCAATACCCAACTGGGTTTGTTCCTTGTTTGCATACAGTAGTTTGCCCTGCCAGTATTAGTGGGGGGTATGGTTTTTGCCCTGGTAGTTCCTTGATTAGGCTTTTCTTTTATGCCTGATTGTTTGCTTGATGTTTTGTTGTTAGTTGCGAAGTCGTGTCCGACCCATCGCGACCCCATGCACAATGTTCCTCCAGGCCTTCCTGTCCTCTATCATCCCCCGGAGCCCATTTAAGCTCACACCAATTGCTTCAGTGACTCCATCCAGCCACCTCATTCTCATCTTGCTTGATGTTAATCCCTGCTTATCTGAGTGTTGTCTGCTGGAAAGAATGTGTTCTGTTTTTTCTTTCTTTCTTAGCTTTTCTATTGTCTCATTTCAATGATGTAAATATGGTTTGTTTAATTTTTAAAATTTATATAGCCAATGGCCACCCATCTCAAAAAACAAGTGATTCTGTATCTGTCGATGGCTGATTTGTTTGAATGCCAAGCTTCCAGGAATTGGGGATTTAACTTGATCTAGAATGCTTACAGTTTCCCAGTTGAGTCTATCCATGTGTTGTGAAATTGATTTCTTTCTGTCTTCTGGCCACTAGTTAGTGTTCATGGATGGTCTCTGCTAGTCCTACTTTGTAGCTATTACAGTCCTTACAGTGATTTGCATTTTTTTCTTATTGGAGTCCTGGGTCTTTTGATTTACTTAGGATCAGTGGTGCGATTCAACCAGTCTAATAACCAGTTTGCTTTGCACATGCACCAATCGCATACTGTGCGTGTATGCTGCATTGGAATACTTATCTTTTACTGCAGCTGCTGTGACGAAAAACTGAGGTGCGGCAATCCAGGCTACTGTGTCAATCAGCTGGGCTTCAAAAGTGAAGAAATACAGGTCAGAATAGCACAGGGGTGGGTGGATAGGCGCAACTCGTCGACGGAAGAACTGGTTTACCTAATCCGGCTCAAACTGAACTACCGGTTCACCCAAACTGGGCCAAACTGGTAGAAACCCACCCGCTGCTTAGGATGTTTTGGAGAGATTCAGTTGCTTTGTGTGCTATGATGATGTCTTGTAGTTAGAATAATCTGTTGGTTTGCTTCTGAAATGTTTTTGATGTGTAGTGTTATCCTTTTCATAGCTTGTGTTAGTTGTGCTGTAGTGGCTTGAGTGGTCAGGCTCTTTTTTGATAAAGTTCTGTGGTATCTATTTTGCTGAAAGATGTTGTATAGGCACGTGGTTTCTTTTTTCTGCTGTTCTGGGTCACTGCAGTGCATTTATAGGTCTGAATAATATTCCTACACAGCTCTTCTTATGGGAAATTGGATTGTTACTTTGGTAATAGAGCACTTGGTTACCGTATGTTTTTGATAAATTTGTAATTGCAGTTGTCTCTATTGATAAGGATATCCAGGAAGAGTAGTGTGTTGTTATTTTCTTCTTTCCTTATAAATGTGAAGATGTTGACTGTTTCATATGTCTTCTCTAATTGTTCCTTTGTGTGTCTTTTTGAATCTTGTCTACTTAAATGTATAAACAATTATAATTAATAAGGAAGAAAGTATACATCCTTGCTTAGTGCCTTTGCTTTTTGGGAAACTTGGGAAGAGTATTCCAATGGTAATATTTGCTTTTTGCAAATATTTTATATCCAAGTCTTAAAGTCTTCTCTTGCATTCTTTTAACTTAGAAAAGCTAATAAAACAGAACACCACAACTTGTCAAAAGCACTTTTTGCATCTAAAAATATTACTGTCATCTTCTTTTTCTTACTATTTATGTGCTCCAACAATTTATTATAAATCTGCTGCTGCCTATCATTTTTCTCTCAGGAATATAACCTATTTGGTTCATATGTATTGTTTCTAAAATATAATTCTTCAAATGTTCAGCTAGTATTGTGGAAAATAGCTTGTAATCAATATTCAGTAAAGATGTTGGTCTTAACTGTTAAACATCTGAGTTGTTTAACTCAACCATATTTGCAGTGATGAATTAAGATTGTCTGCTGTCCTTTTGAGTATTATACCTTTTATCTTGAGCCACAATATGCCTGACAGGCATAGGATAATTATATTTCTATTGAATTTAGAAGGTGTTTTTGTTTGGTTCATTTATTTTCTTGTATGCAATTTTTAATTTACTACTGATGATCCTTGCTTAATGAACACTTTTTCAGCAACTGAACTTACAATGGCATGGAATACAGTCACTTAATCACCACCAAGAGCCATGGTAGTGCAGTAGTTAGAGTGCAGTATTGCAGGCTAACTCACTGCTCACTCCAGGAGTTCGATTCTGAGTGGCTCAAGGTTGACTGAGACGTCCATCCTTCTGAGGTGGGTAAAATGAGGACCCAGATTGTCAGGACAATATGCTGACTCTCTAAACCACTTAGACAGGGCTGTAAAGCACTGTGAAGCGGTATATAAGTCTAAGTGCTATTTGTGACATTTGCCAACTTCTGTCAAGCAAATGACATGTGATATCCTTGTGATGATTTGCTTAATGACCGCAACTGAACATGCCAGAATTTCCATCATTGAGAGGACTATCTATATCGTAAAAACAACCCCAAAATGTAGACTGAATTTTGAGTTCTTTTGAAAAATACAATTTTCTTCATAAATACGATAAAAAATCTTGAGGATTAAAAGAAAAAAAAAAAGAATGTAGGAAAAACGAAACTGGCAGAATTGTCTGCCTTGGTTCCCCAACCTCCCCCAATTTATTTTCATTGCAAAATGTGCTCACTACTAACAGACCAAAAATGTGGCAGCAGTTCTAAATCATATTGAAGTAAAGTTTTTTCTTAGAAATTACTGTAAAAACCAATATTGGTTTCTGCCTAAGTTGATAAATAATCTCTCGCCTTTCAAAGTAGTAATGTATACTAATAATGATTTAAGAACCTTTGGTACTTAAAATAGGAGTGATAGCAAGAAATTGGATGGATACTTTGTTTATCACTGAGCACTATCACAAGTCATAAATATGTGTATACATAGAACCTGTGAAGGCCTATTCAATCTAGTTATTAATCCAAAATTTCATGCTGTGATTCTTTCATCCATGTTCTGTTTGACCCCTTCACATTGGTTGTGAAGCTTGTGAATGCAATGTGGTGAGAGAATGTTGTAAAAAGGCTGAGAAGAAGTAAAGTCCGAGAAAACGCTTTCGAAGGGCAGTGAGAATCAAAACATTGCAGATGCCGTGCACAAGTCCTAGTTTCTAGGCACTCACTACCTTCTAAAACTGAACTGGTTCCTAATGTATATCGGACATTAATACAATCAAGCAGGTCCAGAGGTACTTCACAAGGAGAGTACTTCACTCCTCTACCCGAAATAGAATCCCTGACGCCACCAACCTTGAAATTCTAGGCTTGGACAATCTGGAACTGAGCCACCTGCGGTCCGATCTAAGCTTAGTGCACAAAATTCTCTGCTACAACGTCTTACCTGTCAATGACTTCTTCAGCTTCAAGCACAATAACACACAGGCAAACAATCGATACGAACTCAAGGTAAACCGCCCCAAACTCGACTGCAGAAAATACGACTTCAGCAAAAGAGTGGTCAATGACTGAAATACTCTACCTGACTCTATTGCTACAGCCTCAAACCCTCACACCTTCAACCTCAAACCATCTACCGTGGACCTCACCCCATTCCTAAGAGGCCCATAAAGGGGGCGCGGGCACAAAAGCACACCAACGTGCCTACCGTCCTTGTCTTACTGTCCCCATTTACCTGTATTTACTTCATTGTTCATGTTTATATTTATACCCATACCTGCTATCTTGTACATGTTTGGCAAATATATAAATAAATTAAATAAATAAATAAATAATCTCCTAAGGCAAGCAAGAAAAGCAATGAAAGTAAGAGGCCTGCATGAAACAAGGGCCCTACATGACTGAAGGTGAGATGCTCCATTGGGCAGACTCTTGATGGTAAGAGACCAAGAGTTTACAAAGCATTTCAACAGAATGGGGAGAAAATCCCAACAACAATCTATCCACAATATCCACCTTGTCTGGACCCTGAAATCCCCTCTCCTCCTGCTCAGTAATGTTTCAGGATATTCCATCTCTGCTAATATGACACCAAAACACACTTATTCTCTTTTTATTTTTGATCTGAAAAAGTTACATAAATAGTGGTTTAACTGAATTCTCACATTTCTTAAATAGGGTTCACACATGTTAAAATCAGAACCATGCCACGGATTTCTAGCTCACTAAGTCCCTATGTTAGGCTAATTTTTCTTGATTCACCACCACAGGTGCAGACTAAATACCCCAGAGGACAAATAGGGTCCATGTGACTGCTTCTCAACAAAACCCACAATGCCATTTCATAGAGAAAACTGGTGAGGTACAAAATAAATACCTGAGAAGGACACCAGAGTGGGACAGATGTAAATCTGGAGGAGCCAGAAATATTACAATTCTCAACTTTAAGCAAGTGTCCCAGAAATATCTCTGACCCAAGGTATCAGATAAAAAGTGTACCCAGTCTTCTGCTCCTTTGTTAAGAAAGGCCTTTTGAGGCTTTTCCGTGTATTTAAGTCAAATAATGAACAGCCTACCAGCAAGTAACATATAAAATGCTTGGCCAAAGAAGAAGGTTTTTTTTTTTTAAAAAAATAATTATGTAATAGGAAAGGACTGCTTGTCATCAGAAATATTTAAGAAATTCAGATTTTTGGTGTCCACGTAATGAGCATACCCTGAGTGATTTGCAATGTATCTAGAGATCTACCACATTTTAAAGATATCCTGCCAATACATGCAGATAAAATCCTTCATTAATAAATTCCTGTTGCCAAAGGCAGAATGGAGACTAAGGTTCAGTACTATTGTGCTCATTCTAGAGAGAAGGCAAAATGAGGTCTGACCACCCCACAAGAGCAGTCCAATGTTAATTCTGGAGACAACAGTTCTCAGTATACAGATATGACACTTCTTCAGCACTCAATGTCATTTTACTGCTTTCAACACAGAGAATACAATTTTTACCCCATTTAACACATTGGTGGGCTTTGTGGGATGTAATTCACAGATGTCAAAATGTTCTAATAAATGACTAATGATGAGTGATAAAAATTGATATCAATTATTCACCATGTTTTGGAAATTGGCTCAAAGCTCTGTTGATTAAAAAAGTAAAACTAGTATAGAGATTGAGCTGCACTGCTCCCTTGGCTCAAATTTTTACTCATTTTCATGTTTTGATATGTGTAGGTTCCATATTCTCTTAAAGTTGGGCACATGTTGATTCTCCTAAAATGGAAAATGTTTTTTCCAGTCTATAAACTTACCGTTTGTGTCTATTTATTTACAGTTGTCTGTGTTCAATCCATATTCACTCCTACCAGTTTTTCAGATTCCCCGCCCAAACCACAAATGGGACACAAAATGAAACTCACACTTTTCCAGTGCCATAACTTTTGTAGTCTACCACTGCCGAAACAGCTACAATTACAGCAGGCATGCCATAGCCAACCAAATAGAAGTATTTTCTACGTGAATGTTCGCTCTCGAAGACTTCCACCAACATTATGTAGAGCTGTACTCCTTCCAAAAACATCCAAGTGAAAGCAGAGAGGAAGAAGAAATGCAGCAGAGCAGCAAAAACAGCACAGGCTATCTGGGAAAACAAAAAAAATACAAAGTAGAACAGTAGTTATGTGTGTATGTTGAGTAAAGATGGATGCAAATTATGCAGTTAGGTGAGCCTTCTGCTATTTACATATTAAACTGGAGGTATAAATGTATGGATGGATCTTGTTTTTTTTTTTATTCTTTATTTTCAGGATTCAACCATTTAATTATTGTTGCAAAGCACAATGCTATTATACCATTACGATGTCTTACACATGTGATGCAGTATCACACTAAACTACTTGGTTTGTTTAGATCAGTGGTTCTCAACCTTCCTAATGCAGCGACCCTTTAATACAGTTCCTCATGTTGTGGTGACCCCCAACCATAAAATTATTTTCATATATACCTGTATTTGTATTGAAATATGTGTTTTCTAATGGTCTTAGGCGACCCCTGTGAAAGGGTCGTTTGACCCCCCCCAAAGGGGTCCCGACCCACAGGTTAAGAACCACTGGTTTAGATGTATATACCAACTCACATATTTACATATGTTCAGTTGGATTTTGGGATGAGTGATCTTTTTAAAATTATAATACATACTGCAAAACCATACATTCTGCTTTCAATGATTTCTAAAGTAGAAGAACTTGCTGAACAACCACCACACAACTTTTTATCACCCCCCCCCCAAAAAAACAAAAACAATCAGTAGCTTGGTTGATATCCCTGTCTCCAAGAACATGGATAGGTGTTGCCATTTCTAAGAGTCTTAATATACAGAGAATGAACAAGTTTGCAAATAAAGAATGGTGAGAAATCCCTTAAATGCAGTAAAGCAGACTTTGTTACATATTAAAAGTTAACTATTTGAGAGAAAAAAAAGTAGACGTGCTTCTTCTACACTCTCACTTTGAATTAAAGACCTCAAGACACATATTTGAGAGTTTGGGGAGATGCTATAAATTATCTGCTTGATTTGTTGTTGTTAGTTGCGAAGTTGTGTCCGACCCATCGCGACCCCATGAACAACGTTCTTCCAGGCCTTCCTGTCCTCTACCATCCCCCGGAGTCCATTTAAGCTCACACCAACTGCTTCAGTGACTCCATCCAGC
>JANHFR010008090.1:47696-67977 GCA_032468015.1 Mimophis mahfalensis | reverse complement strand
TTTATTGATTAATCGAATTTTAAGGTGTTTAATTTGCTTTTAATTATTTATATTGGTGTTTCTTTTTAGCATGTAAGTCGCCCCGAGTCCTTTGGGAGAGAGGCGGCATATAAATTCGATTAATTAATTAAATAAATAAATAAAGATTCCCTTTGCACATATGTGCTAGTCGTTCCCAACTCTAGGGGGCGGTGTTCATCTCCATTTCAAAGCCAAAGAGCCAGTGCTGTCTAAAGATGGTCATGTGGCTGGCATGACTAAACACTGAAGGTGCACGGAACGCTCTTCCCTTCCCACCAAAGGTGGTTCCTATTTTTCTACTTGCATTTTTACATACTTTTGAACTGCTAGGTTGGCAGAAGCTGGGGCAAGTAACGGGAACTCACCCCATTACGCAGCGCTCAGGATTCGAACCACTGAACTGCTGGCCTTTCTGATCAACAAGCTCAGCATCTTAGCCACTGAGCCACCACATCCCTATTTAATCTTATATAGGGCCTTAAATCAGCGGTGTCCAACCTATGGACCATGGGCCACATAAGGCCCTGGACAGCTAAAAATGTAGCCCTGCAAGATTTTAAATTTTTAACATTATTAAGTGATTATTAGTTCTATTTTCTATGTGGCCCAAGACTTCACTCAGAGTGGCCTAGGCAAGCCAAAAGGTTGGACAGCCATGCCTTAGATCGTATGCTGAGGGTCAGACTACATTTCCAAGGATCCCTGGACCTGAGTGTTCTCTCTTGTTCCTCAAAAGAATGGCAGAAATGCAACAGCAGCTCAAAGTAGGAACATAACTTTCAGCTTTCATGCCAGTATTTGCAAAGTTACTTTCTCTTTCTTTCAATCTTTTTTTTTTTTAAATGTAATTACAAAGAGAGATGTATTCCCTTTCTTTCTGCAGTAGTCTTCCTTTGCACCGGGACTATAGGAGTACCTTTACCCAACACTCTCTATAGCTTCAGGATTAGCTTTGAATATCACTTTCTTTGGGGAACCTAGTTCTGATTCTCAGAACTTTCATTTCTAACTCTGCAACCTCTTTTTTTTCCCCCTTTTACAGAACATCAGACAAATCTGCACAGTTGATATACTAAAAAACATGAATGGAAAAGTTCCCTAGCAATTTATTTCCTTTTGCATGGATGAGGGGTGACAGAAACACTGATGCTGTGGATGTGCCCTAAAGGATCCCTCTCAAAATCAAATACTGAACACTTTTGGACTGTCACTGAAAGATGTCACCATGAATACATTTAAAATTGGAGCATTTGAACTGATTACTAAGATATTTTTTTTTTATATTAGTTATTTTCAAGTTATCCCTTTTCCTGTAATCTTAAACACAGACATTCCCAAACATAGTAAATACCAGACCTTTGAATTGAGCAAATTTAGGGGGAAAAATTCCCTTTGTACTGAAAATGGAATGGGGTATAAAAATGTATATTTAAAATGGTAGCTGCAAGGGCCCACACAAGGACATTTTTGGGTTCAATGAAGCAAATTTATACTCAGATGAAAATTAAGGATCAGTCTCTTAGCTAGTTATTGTGCATCTGCTTGGTTAGTTCTTGAAGGTTGAAAAAAAATTGCAGGAGTGAAGGGTAAGAAGCTGGAGAGGCACCACGTGTTTGTGTGAGTGCGTGTGTGCAATGCTCCTCGGAGGACCCTTGCCCAGGGTCGTCTCTATCTACCATGATGAAAAAGCTAGTGTACAGTTTCCACTCCACTTGTGATTTCTCAGTTAATTGGATGATGCCGGAACTGCCATAAGAAACATGGGCTGCTCCAGCCTCTTCAAAAGAAGCTGTGAACATGCTGCTATTTAAGAGCCAGGCAGCATTCAACTTTAATAAATTATTATTAATAGTGCAGTTTGATTTTTTTTTAAAAATATAGCATGTTACCCTCACCGGGCACTTTTGAATTAAAGTCATTTTCTCTCAATAACTTTTAATCCCATCCACTTTATGAACAAATTGGGATGAAGAGGTAGTTAGCACAATGGTTCCCCTCCTATTTGAATAGCTAATTCCCAAAGTGGGACTGAGGAGATAATTGTTTATTTCATGGAAATTATGAAATGGGTTCCTCTAGTCTTTTTTTCCTGGGCTTTTAAATATGCATATTATTATCAATATGCTGCCGGTGACACCCAGTTCTCCTTTCCTAATACAAATAAGGCAATTGATATTCAGAAGCAGAATAAAGAATTGATTAAAGAGCTAATAAACTAAGATTCAGTCTAGACAAAACAGCATTAAAGGATGTATCCTGAAGAATCATTTAGGCGTTCAAATATTTATCGCAATCTGCTCTCACCAAAGAAGGGAAATCACAAAAGTGATGATGGCCTGTTTCTAAAATGCCTTTGTGTGTGTGTGTTTTAGTGCTCTCTATTGCCAGCATATAAAAACAATTTTAGTGGTTTTAGAACTTTTTTTTATAGCCTACTTCATTAGTGCCAGTTTATAGATACATTTAATGTTACTTCATTTATTGTTGCTAGTGATTTTGCACTGATGATTCCTATGCTTTCTTTTGTTTGGTTTTCCTTAATATGATTTCCACTGATTATTCATTGCCCTGGAGAACTTCAGGGGTCAGTTTCAAACAATAACAAATAAATGTGTAAAATAAAGCCTCCAAGAAGTCTTTTGGGAGTTGGGCGGCCTAGAAATTTTAATAATAATAAATAAATAAATTAATTAATTAAATAAATAAATAAATAAATAAGCAAGGAAGCAAGTGCATAAATAAATTTATTATTAAATAAGTGATACTGTACTATTATATTTTTCATGGCTTTGATAATAGAAACGTCAACAACAAAACGTGTAACAAGTATACTAACTTTATCCTAGATCTTCAGAAATCTATATTAAGTTTGCACAGTATAACTCAAATGCAGGAATATATGTTCCTTATGTACTTGTGGATCCAAACTCTCCCAAAAGTGAGACCTTGAGTCAAGTGAACATAAACAGTAAGCTAGAGAGAATAAACTATGCAGTGTGGTCTTGATCCTTTGCTGTCTGTTCAACTGTACTAGGCATCAAACCATATACTGGCCTGGATTGAGGGAGGGGGATTTTATTTTATCTTGTATGCCTGGGCATGTTGGATTTAATTTATTTTAATTTTTGTATTTTTCGTTTTTAATGCCCTGTACACCGCCCTGAGTCCGTTTCGGAATAGGGTGGTATATAAATCGAAATAATAAATGAATGAATGAATGAATGCAGTACAGCAAATTTAATTTTTCAATTTTTGGTCAAAAACTATTCAAACCCTTCTTCATTCCATTTATACTTTGAGGCTATAGCTTGTACACACTCAAAAAGATATACCACTGAAGTCTAAAAAGTTACTTACAAGCAGGCATGCATGAGATTCTACCTTTTAATGTTTAATATTAAATATTATACAAAAACAGTTTTCAATACTACAGTATGTGAGTATTCTTGCAAATTATTTCATACGCTTCCCATAAATTGTGAGGAAGCAGAAGGAATACACTGTAATGGTTAAAACAATCTGTAGGAAAGAAGAATGGTACTATTAAAGATTTCTTGCAAAAAGATGACATGTTAGTATTAAATAGCAGCCATTCCTTCCCTGACCAAATCTTTAATAAAAGAGATTAAAGTGGTGGAGGTTAATGATGAAAGAGCTTCAACTAACATTCAAGCGTTTAACATTTTATCCCCAAATTGCTTAGAATGAGTATATGTATAAAACAGGTGAAAGCTATTTAATTACCTTTTTGTTCCACTTCTATTGAAGAGAAAGAAGAAAAGCAAGAAAGAGAAAAAGAAAATAGATTAATGGTACTGTACTGAGCAGACATCTTTGCTGTTGCATTGAAGTTTTAGCCTCTGATTCATTTTCAGTTACAGTTTGTGAACATGATGTATCTAAGATCTAAGGACTTTAAATTAAAACAAAAGTACATTACAGTGTTAAAAGGCATTCAGCATCATTTCCAAGAAACCATTAACACTGTTATAAAACTTGTATTAATTTTAATGTGAAAAGTTTAGGACCCTAATGGCTGAAAGTCCCTAATTGCATTGATTCCAGGAATTGTCTCCAAAGGAGAATATATTCCTGAAAAGATGTCATAGCCTGCAACCTCCAATAGCATTACATTAGTAAACAACACATTTCTTCTTGCATTTTAATCAGGAAAAAAATAGATGAAGCACAATATTATAAAAACTTCAGCATTTTATTAATGAATTCATCAATGATATACTTTTTAAACCAACTGCCCATCAATTAAGTAATATAAAAATAATGATTTATAAGTGCATTAAGTAATTGCTTTCTTAATGGTACACAGTTTTCAAAAACTAATAACAGGAATTGATTTAGAAAAAGCAAAAAAGCACAAATATAATATCATTTAAAGGATTTTAACAGGTTTTGGATTGTTGCAGACATTAAAAGGCTTTCTATCCAATGTCAAAATCCATCAGGATGGAAAAATGGCACTATATAGTCTTATATTAAAACAACAAAGGAAAAGTTCTGAGCTCATATTTAAAGAACACCCATTTTCTCTATTTGTAATTGTAGTGAACATATAGGCAGATAAATAATTCTTGTTTCAAACCAGGCCAGTGTGTTAAAAACAAGGAGTTGTGACACTAGGGCTCAGCAACTGGCCTGGAGTTTATTTATATCCTGCCTTTATTATATTTAAAAATCATGGCAACTGAGATATCCACCACACCTTCTTCCTCCCATTTTCCTTACAAGAAATCTGTGAGGTGAGTTGGCCTGAGAGAGCGTGACTGGCCCAAAGTCAAGCTGGCCTGGACTTTTTGGATGATAAGCCCTGGTGTTAGGTAAGTATTTACCCAGTTGGTAGTTTGGAATACTAAGCACTAGGAGAGAAGTGTGTGTGTGGGAGGGGAACACTCTATCCTAAGAACCAAATGAGAAATTGGTGACCAAAGAAATGCAACCCTATATAGAACCAGTTTGGTGGAATAAAGCATCAGGACAGAAACAAGGAGACCTCAGTCCTGTTTTAGGTATGAAGCTAGCTGGGTGACCTTGGGCTAGTCAGTTTCTCTCAGACCCAGGAAGGAGGCAAAGGGACTTCTGAAAATCCTGGGAAGAAAACAGCAGGGACCTACCCAGGAGATCTCTGAGAATTTGAGATCAATCCGACACGAATGGAAGGAAAAAAGAAAGAAAGAAACCCCCCCAAGACAGCTAAATACTGTGAGTGTAATACAGAATGCTGAGAGGAAATCTAAGAATTTTAAAATGCCAGGCTGTTTAACCAGGGAAGGCAGCAAAAACTGAGAAGATGAGAGCTATGATAGATTACATCACAATGAGTGCCTGGGATTATCCAATTAGAGGCAGTTGGGAGACTGGGAGCTAGTACTCTCTGTTACGGCTAACAAGCATGCACGGAGATTGTTATGGAAGCACACTTGGGACTGGACTGCGTTCTGCATTTTTTGATTCAGAAGTAACCTTTTCCTTCATTAGTGTATAAAAAAAACCACATTTCCTTAGCAGATCACTAGAAGACAGAACACAAAGGAAGTAGATTTGACACAGGTAGTCATCGTTCCACCTCAGGTCTTGCTGCCTTAGGTTTACTTACTCAGTGCCTTATTCCTTCTTCTGACTTCCTATATATGCAACTGCCGAACCCCTAATATTACAAGCAGTACAACTCAACAGCTAGAGAGCTAGTAAGAACAAATATTTAAAATGAGCCAGGTTCCTTCCATCACTCTGTCTGGGAAAGAGTGACATATTTTTATTTTAATATATTTCCTGGTTCTTTCCTCATCCCTACTAAATATGTTAGACATATGTTAAACAGGTCTTCTACTATAGTTACTGTGCATTGATAAAAGTGGAGTAGACAAATGAATAATAATTTAATTTTGATTTGCATATTGGTTTGTAATTTAGATTGTACAGCTAGTCCTTGACTTATGACCACAATTGAGCCCAGAATTTATATTCTTAAGTGAGACATTTGTTTTGTCCCATTTTATGACTTTTCTTACCACCTTTGTTAAATGAATCACTGCAGTTGTTAAATTAGCACTTAGACTTATATACTGCTTTATAGTGTTTTACAGCCCTCCCTAAGCAGTTTAAAACATCAGCATACTGCTCCCAACAATCTGGGTCCTCATTTTACTGACCTCAGAAGGATGGAAGGCTGAGTTAATCTTGAGTTGGTCAGAATCAAACTCCTGGCACAAATCAAATGATTTTCTTTTCCATTAATTCCTGAAGTCTGCCAAAAAAGTCTTGCAATCATATTCATGTAAGATTGTCCTGCAACTTAAGCTTCGGTACTTTTTTTTAATATATCAGATACCTTTTAATTTAGGAAAGACAAAACAGGCTCCACTGTTTTCTAAAAGTGGATTCTCATTTACTGCCTCACCACAACTACACAGATATACATAGGCAGGTAGTCCTCAATGTATTAAATTTTGGTTACTGAATGTATTTGGATTTGGATCTATTGAGATTTGTATGCAATGTATAACGGACCTCCCCAAGGCTACATACAACTCAGTTCCAATGTTCTGATGGCTGAGCCCTCCCCCCGGACTGGCAGTCACAGGACTGCATGTTGGGGTCTTGGCAATACCTTTCCTTTATGGATGTCTGCAGCGTACCTGGCACTTTTATGACATTTTGCTGAAAATCGGAATCCATTTCCATTTTTAAGCAAAATGTCCATAGTGAACAATGGGTTTTCTTTACAACTGCAGTATTTGCTTTAGCACTGCTGCAAAAATGGTCATAAAATTGGTCATATGAATGATCATATGAATGATCAGCTTTATGACTGTCACAATTTATGACCATAATAGGCAGGCTCAATTTTGGTTGAGGGCTTCCCCTACACACAATCATGTTTATACAGAGTAGTGGAGGATACACATCTTCCTGCTCATCATGAAAAACTTTAGAACAGAGAACATAGGATAAGAGAGTAGAAAAACAGAATAGAATGACAGTGACATGATTTAAGAAATCTTGCTGGCCAGGTATCTAAAAGTGGTATACAATAATTTACTCCAAAATGGGTTTGTTCAATAAACTAAGCCGACTAGGGAGGATTAGAAGTGTGCTTAGGAAGAAAGCTGTCTAATGTGTTCATTACACTTGCTCCTTTTCAGAAATCTTCTGAAAGGTACTAGTAACAACAGCAACCACCATTTGTAGTTTAATCCAGCTTTCAAATTCCACTCATTACAAAGAAAACTAGTTTTTACCACTGATGGTGAATTTGAACTAGGCACTCTGAGGTATGGTACTTCTGTTTTGTTTTTGTTTTTTTTAAAAAAGGTAGGAATAGTTAAATCACAAATCTCTAGTGAATGGGAGGGCTCACTAACTTAATTGATTCTGAGATCAGAATAAGCTGGAAGCCAGAACTCCTATTAAATCCATCCTTGTCGGTAAGACTAAAAAGGGAGTGGAAAGCTAAGAATAATCTGTAGCTAGCAGAGGGTAGATCTAGTACACTGCAGAAGTGAAAGAAGTAAATCCACCTAGGATAAATAATTTCAAAATCAATCCGAAACCAAGCAATGGCAAACCACATCTACATCAACAGTTGAGGACCCTTGCAAACTACTGGGCATGTCTATAATATTTAAATAAGTTTGTTTGCCAGATGAGGAAACTGTCGGATACTCTAGTTATTGGAGCAGAGCATAGAACACTCACAAGCAGGTCTGGAGACAGAAATGTGGCCAAAGCAAAATCACAAGAAAGCCCAGTCTTTGGTAGGAATTTGAGCTCTATAAACCAAGAAAATCTGAAATGGTCAAAACAGAAATAAAAGCATGCCAAATTGGTTGCATTAAGAGCAACTAAATGTTATTAAAGTGGAGAAAGCCACTTCCACTCAGATATGCTTTATACTATGTACTATGTATGATTCAAAACATGAGTAGAAATGAAGATCGCTTGAAAGCTGTGGTTAGTACAAAATGCTGCAATCAGGATACTGCCAGGCGTCAGCTATTGTAGTTATATAACGTAAGATGCTGTAGGGGTTATTTTAATTACAAATAAGCTTTTGAGGGTAATTCAAAGGTTAGTTTTTACCTTTAAAGTCATACATGCGTAGGAAGTTAGCACCCACCACTCCCCTAGAAAAATGAAATATTCTAGGAAATATTAAAAAAGCCAAATATTATATTTCCATGGATGAGAAAAGGAGAAACACATTTTCAAAGCAGCTCCCTGCCCCTGCTTCAAGGGTGATGGGATTAAGCCCTCAGGACATAATGGGATTAGCCACATGGAACCTGGGAAGACTGTATCACCCAGCAAGGTTCAACCAAAGTTAGTTAAGACCCCCGCCCCTTGGGAGTCTGACAGCCAATGGGCTACATTTCTTGTACAGGAACAAGAAACTCTAAGGCAGGGCCCAAGAAAGGGTATAAAACCAAGGGACTCTCAGCATCTCTTCCCTTTTTTCACCCAGGAGCTCCAAGCCATGTGATCCTGTTCACCATTAAACCATCTTTCCAAACAGCCTCCATGTTTCCAGTGTCGTTTCCCCCACTTGGAATTGAACCCAGATGGACATTTCTTCCAACAAATGGATTGTTGCCAAGGTAACCTCAGAACTGCCTTCTGGATGCTACTTATTCTGAAGTGCATCTCAGATAAGGATGCTCAGGATACATCACAGTCCTTAGGCAAGAGGTGTGAGGGTCCAATGGCATTTTTTCCCCCTGTAATGCTCCACATTTTTATAGAACAGACTCTGCCCTCCTCGGAGGTTCCAGTTTAGGCTGGCATGATTTAGAACAACTTGAAAACAAAGGATATTGGGAGCTTAGAGGCTTTTCCAGTTATGCCAAGCTGTAGTTTTCTATTTATATTATGTGCATTTATTATAACTTTACTCTATTATGGCTTCTTGTGCTGATTTTATGACCAAAACTATATTTCAGTTGAAGCTGTCAGGATGCTCAATAAATAAACCATGTTACATTAATGAGAGTAAGTGTTCCAGAAAGACATAACCTGAAAAATATATAGTTAGAATATAAAGTCAATGTAAAGAACAAATTGAGTACATTTCCTTATGTGAAAGAGAACCTGAAAAGTTATGGGAGTAAGTGACTATTCCCAAGGGGAAACGATTTATGTGACTTTCAGAACAAGTGTTCAGGATAGCCTTGGGCAACAGTGATGTGAACAGAGACTTTCAACTATAGAGCAAGGTGGGGCTAGGAAAGATAGCGTAATCAAGCATGTCAACAAACAGAGGAATATAAAAAAAAGAAAGAAAGGGGAAATGGTAGAAAACCAAAGAAATTACAGGAGACTATATGGTTAATATAGGAATACTAAAGAGTACTCACCAAAAAGATCTGAAAGAGGCAAATGAGTTTAAAGGAAGATTATACTGAACTCCTCTCATATGGGCTTACAGAACGACAGAAACATTTGTAGAAAGGAAATATATTCAGGAGCTGATTCCATTAAAAAGTGAGTGAGTACAGCTAAGAGACTAGCTGACAAATAGGAATGTATCAGGCATGGATGGAATACCCACAGAACTATTCAGTGTCAGTTTTAGAAGCTGCATCTTTTACAAGACTTCATCTGCAGTATATTTCTTCAGCTTCTAAACTGCCATTTTCAAAAGGGGAGTTGAAGGTTATCGAGTTAGAATTAACCACCTTGGCATAGCTGTTAGAAGTCAAGGTCAGGTCAGGGGGCTGGCTGGGTTTACGTTGAGCAGTTTGAGCACCAAGTGCTAGGTCTGGATTGGACAGGGTGATTGATGACATGATCAGAGGGGGATGGATGTAATTCTCTTTTGTGAAGAATTGAAAGTGATGTGTCAGACTTGGAATTATGGCAGCATGCCAACATGTGGTCTCTAATGAAAGTATAACTTGGATTACTCCTGAGTTTCTGAGTTCTTGTTGGAGATGGAGAACCGTCATTGGATTTGAAACATTCAGAGTTTCCGGAGAAGAGGCAGTTTAAGTGGTTATAATTCTATGTCAAGTGATATTGAGGGGCCTAGAAATTGGAAGATATTGGTTTATATCAGGGGTGTCAAACTTGATTTCATTGAGGGCCACATCAGGATTGTGTTTGACCTTGGGGGCCTGGGATGGGCATGGCCAGGGTGGGCGTGGCCAGTTTGATGTCATTCATGTCAGGGGTACCTTTGGTAGCCCAAGCTCTCTGCCACAAAAAATGGGCTCCCAAGTTCTGTTTTCAGCTGCGATGGCCTCCTGCAACCCTCTGCTGGTGAAAACAGAGCTTGGGAGAACCACCTGCGGCCTTCGCCAGATCCATTTTTAGGTGCAATGCCTCCTGCAACCCTCTGCCAGCAAAGATGGAGCTCAGGAGGGCTGTATGAAGAGGCTCTGGAGGCTGGTCCTTCATTGTTTGCAGGGCAGCCCTGCAGGGCAAATCTAAACACCCTGTGGGCCAAGTCCGGCCCCCAGGCCTTGAGTTTGACACCCGTGGTTCATATGCTTAACCAAAACAACATAAATGTAAGAGAGTGTGCAAATTAGATTAATTATTTAGACAATTTTTTGTTTAAAATGTTACTAGGAAGAATAGAGCTACATACAGAGGCAAAAAACTTAAGATTTCAGAAAAGACAGAAAAAATGAAATTGGACAGTTAACCTAAGATGGGTAATAGAAAAAGAATGTATGGAGGAGATTTACCTTTACTAACAATCACCACTTTGAAGTCATTAGAATGCGGAACATAGTAAGGTTTATATGAATAACATAAATTCTAATTATGTTTCTTAGAAGCCTTTACAAAGACAAGAAGCTGCTATAAAAATTGAATTTGGAGAACCAGAAAAGAAAAGAGAATGAGGCAATGATATGTGTCCATTTCTGAATATCTTAAAGAGCTAATATAGTATAAGAATGGCAGGAATGATCACAACTAGCCAGAACAATGACAGTCTGATATATTCAGGGGATAGAACAACATTATTCAAAAGTAAAAAAGAAGTTAAAATAGTGTATTATGGAAGTAAACCCCCCACCAGCTTTATTTTAACAGACAGAAAACTGCATGCGCAGTCAACTTGCAGCTGATGATAAGATGTAAAGGAGAGAGATAGCTTTATTTTCTGGAGCTCAAAAATAGATAAAAATGGAGAAAGTGCTGAAGATGTAAACAACAGTTTTAATCCTAGGTAGACAGGCAATGAAAGACTTAGACAGGATCATGAAGGATATTTCTATGATTATGCAAAGCTTTAAAGGAATGCTTTGATATATAATGCTCTGAATGAGGCACTGCTTTGCAGACTGAGAGTAAATTGAGGGGGGCTTGTTGGAGAAGGCTCAGAGGAGACTTATTCCAAAGTGCTGGCTGAGGGGTTTCCTAAGGGTAGCTCCAAACCTCCCTATATGCATAACAACTGTGAAGTTGGGCAGGAGCACCACGGACTTTGGAGGATGATCCATGCAAGGCCATGTGCAAGGAGTCTGTCAAGCTCTTGGGCAGACTATATGTGGTATCCCAGAGCTGTCAATCCTTCAAGGTTGATCAGATTAGGAAGCATTGTCCAGTAGGTCTGTACTATTTTCATTGTAAAACTATAGTAACAGAATCTTCAAACTCTGAGTTTCCCCTCCCTCCTTTTATCTTCACGAGAATGAGAGAGGAGCGAGTTACATTCCTGCCCCTCAATCTTTTTAAATCTCATCTCAGTCATAGTAATAACTCTCCCTCAGGGCTCTTCCCTCTAGTAGCAAACCACTGGTGACTTTAAGCCTGCTGCTTACGTTGCAGCCACTTGGTCGGCCATGCCACATTGCCACAACTTTCCAATTAACATCAAGGGTGTGTTGGAATAGGTGACTATGGTACAAATTATGACACAGGTGCTGCTGTATCCTTGAGGGAAGGTGCACCACTACAGCTGCACGTAATAGGTTATCCAGGATCTTTGCTATCCCAGCCTGGGCTACCAAGGGTTCAGAGCCCCCTCATTGTTGGCACCTCCTTGTTGGCCTGCAAAAGATCCAAGCAAGTTGGGGAAAACAGCTGAGCATGCCTTAAAACCTTTGACTCACACTGCCAGAATTGCCCATGACTTCTGGCCAGCATATCTGGCAAATGAATATATCTGGGGCAGAGTAGGAGGTGAGTCTTGAAGGGCTGCTTAGGAGCTTCATGCAAAACAGTTTGAGACCATCTGAATCATTTCACTGAAGCAAAACACATGATCTCTTAGCATTTTCCAAGTGAACAAGGTCACCTAAATTGCCTGAAGCACCTTTTTGAAATAAATTTTAGTCATTCAGCACAAGCTGACTGCAGCACACACTGAAACAAATATGGTGTCAAATCTCATATGACCTAATTCATATGAAAGTCATATGAAATTCCTGAGGCCCTGCAACTTACAAATTAATAGCTTGGAGTTGGAGAATATAGTTAAGACCTCTGCTTACAATTCATTAGCATATTGTTTGATTTCCCTCACAATGCATCCCTGCACTCATTCAATATACATTCCACATGCTACTCTGCCCCATTTCACCTCCATAGATACCACCATCTCCCACACAGTTTCTCCACTCCAGTATGGCCTGGCATACACAAAATCCCCCATTTCCACACACATCCATCTCACTGCTCTGCATCTACTAACACATAATCTCCCCTTTCCAAAGGAAACACATCCTCACTGCAAGAATACTGTTTCCTAATACATATATTACTACCTGTGCCACCTTTTCTCTATTATTTATTAGCCTATAACCCGGCTTTGCCTGGGTATTTATGACAATGCTACAGCCTACAATTCCCGGCATTCTTTGGCTGATTTGCATGCCTTGCCTCCATTGGCTGGAGAGCCTCTGATTTGCATGCCTTGCCTGGTAACTGTCTGCACATGCTCAGTACAGATTGGCAGTGAAATGTTGGTGGGTTGTCTGCTTTGGCACCCTTTTTTGAGGTGAAAAAAAAGGCACAGAGGCATTTGTGCCCCCCCCCCCTAGTGTTCGTCTCCAGAGTGCAAGGTATGTGACTGACAACTTTGGGGCAGATTGGTGTAGGGGTGGAAGAGCCTATTTGGGACATACCCAGAAAGCCAGACACCAAACACTTCTCTTTTATAGTATAGATAATTCCCATCCCAGATGGACATTCCATCCTTTATTCCCTTCTGCACACTCACATATATGCTACTCTTGTATACAAGATACCAAGTTAAATTCCACTGCTTCTTTTTTTCACATACTCCTCTACGTATACTCCACTTCCTGCATATTTTATTTCCAACTAAGTTGGATCCTCTGAGATACACTCAGCATCCTTCTATAGCCACGTCCCTGCCATATATAAATACAGCCCAGTCTTAGTATGTACTCATCTTCTTTCCATGCAGGAAAATGCCAGTCATCCCATACTCCAACTTCCATTAACCCAGATAAATGAAATAAAGCCACATATTCTTCCTCTTCTCTTACACTGTCTTTTTCCACATGCAATTCATTTTCTCTACATAAAAGAGCATGAATTCCCCCTTTCAATATTTGGCCTTTATTAATGCAGAAAAGCAAATCACAACAACATTCCAATAACAAAACCTAAAATACAGATCTTGAATTCAGTTATTCAACTATTCCAAAAGCATATTTTCATATATAAGATAAAGCTTTATTTAAAATTGTCTGCCTGGAAATTCATATTATGGGAAGAAAATATGATCCTATATGCTCCAAGTCCTTTTTCCAACTCACCTGTAACAAAAAAAGACATACAAAGAAAACCATCGAATGCTTCAGCCTTGTACACTAACGAGGCATGCACAAAACACCACCCAAAAAAGTTACTAATTCAACTTCTGAATTAATTCCCGAAACATGAAGGTGCTCATAGCCTGCTACATTTTCTAAATACCATTCAAAAGAAGGTCTACCAACTGTTTTTTCTATCAATGGCTAACAGTCATGAATACAACTATTGAAGATAATCCTAGAAGAAGGATGCATATGGCTGCCCAAAACTTCAAAGATATGTTATAATCCACCCTCCCTCCCTCCTTTGCACACCAATTCCCTCACCCCATCCTTCTCCCCACATTGCCCCCCAATCTCCACTCTTTCTTATTTGTGTATTACCACACTGTTGGCTAAGCTAATTGATCACCTGTGATTCTTGCATTCAAAGAAAGCAAATCAAAAGCATAGCTATGCTATCTTGTAAGACTGTCCCTAGGATCTATTTTCTTTCCTATGATTAATATAG
Source organism: Mimophis mahfalensis (assembly GCA_032468015.1). Lineage (NCBI taxonomy): Eukaryota > Metazoa > Chordata > Lepidosauria > Squamata > Mimophis > Mimophis mahfalensis. The sequence goes on along the minus strand of JANHFR010008090.1, from coordinate 53,697 downwards.
TTCACATTTAAACTCCAAAAGAGGAAACAAACAAATATTTGATCATTCAGATGACACAGATTGCGCCACTACAGTCAGCAGGCAAAGCCAAATGAAGGCAAATACCATTCAAAATATATTTATAGTAGTCATTATCCCAAATCTATTTGTAGGACTCCAAAGCAATCTCCTCAATCCACCTAATATAGCATAAATCCTATACATGCTAACTTAGAAGAAAACCTCAATTTTTTTAATGTGGCTTATTCTCAAGCAACTGTCAATAAGATTGCTGCCTGATTTAAATACAAGCGATCTTTTTTTAAAAAGAAATATCCTTCCGTCTAGAAAGCATTTTACAAAAAGGAATGGCTGCATCATATCACAAAATGTACTCCGAATTCCTTCCTGCATATTTCAGTGTGGTTTTTGTTCTAAAGCATAGTGGCAACAATGAGACAGCCCAATCTTCACCTTTACTATCAAATTTAGCAATTCCTATACATTGGCACTGCACTTATGAATTCAATAAATGCAGTTATCTCTTGCCTGAATGATTGCAAGTCTATGGCAGGGCTTCTGTTGGCTTCATTTCAAGTACTGGCGTTGGTCCAGAACTTAGCAGTACACATTCTCCCTCTGCAGACCTTTTATAGGTAGTCAGTTTGAATTAACAACAACCTCTGAAAAAGTCAGTTACATCCTAAATTCACACGTATGACTGTTGATCCACCACCACGGTCAACTCAGGAGGTCGGCAACTGTTCCATATTTATGTGGCTGCATAAATGCACATTTATGCGGCTGCAGCATCCTGTGGTCATGTGATCATGATTTGCAACATTTCTTTTGCTGATTTTCAGGATTTGCATTTAAGAACATAGTGACTCGACTTACAACAGTACTGAAAATAGATCTTGCCATGTGGTGGCTTACAACTGCAATGATTTACAAAGGAAATTCCAATTCTAATTACGGTCATAAGTCAAGGACTATCTGTATACTCTGCCTTATGACCAGAGCTCAATTCAAGTTCTTAGCGATCTGTTTTAGATCCTGTGTTAGTCATTGTCCCCATTCCTGTCTTGGCATGGTCCTGTTTTGCATGTTCCACCATCACATTTGTATGCATTTTAGGATCTGGTTAAGGGATCTGCAATCTTAAACACTCAAAGAGCCCTTTGGACCTGTTTCCCACAGGAAAAAACAACAACACTGGGAACCACAAAACCTGGGTGGGCGTGGCCAACTTGATGTCACGCACTCCCACACAGTTACATGACCCCCTAGCCATGCCTACTCAGCCACAAAACTCTTCTCTCGCTCTCGCTCTCCCCCGCTCTGTATCTCTCGCTCTGAATCTCTCTTCCCCTCTTCCTCTCTCTGCATCTCTCTTTGTATCTATTTCCTCCTCTCTCTTTCCCTCTCTGCATCCCTCTCTCCCTCTCTGCCCCTCTTCCTATCTTCCCCTATCTTCGCCTGTTCTCTGCATCTCTCCCTCTCTCTCCCCCTTTCTGTATCTCTCTCGGTGTCTCTCTCTCCCTCTGCATCTCTCTGCATGTCTCTCTCTCTCTCCCTCTCCCTCTCTTCCCCCTCTCTCCCCCGCTCCGTGTATGACTCTGTGTAGGTCTGTGTCTCCCTCTCCCCTCCCCGCTCTCTCTATGTCTCTCTGTGTCTCTCTGTGTGTGTCTCTCTCTCTTGGAAAGCCACGGCTGGGCCAAGCCAGCAAACTCTCTTGCGACAAGGCAAGAGAGGACGACATGGCAAGATAATGGCCAGAGCCTTAGTGCAGGAGAGAAGATGCAGCCTGTTAAGACCTTCCTTAAACGAGCACCCACCCGGCTTGCACATGCCTTTGATGTGCTTTGGTGCTCACTTAAGAAGGGTCTCCCCACGTGTGCGCACCCTCTCAGCCCTGCCACAGCAGCCAGGGGGTCACGAGAGGAGAAGGACAGGGAGGGTCACCCAAAGAGAAGCCTCTGCCACGGCTGACGATTATTCCTCAGCCAGCTGAGATTTCCAAAAAGAAGAAATAAAAGGGATACCCAAGAGCCGCAAAGAGAGCTTGCTGGCTTGGCCCAGCCTTTGCTTTCTGGGAGAGAGAAGAGATGCAGAGGCAGAGAGCATGAGATACACACATACAGAGAGAGAGATGGGAGAGGGAGAACCCGGCTGAAGGGTGTCTTTGGCAAGCGTGCTCTGGTATTCCCTGAGCCTGACCCCTGGGGTGGGTGTGCGAGTTTTGGTGGGGCCAGCCCCCTTTTCCTGCTGCCCTGAGCTTCTTATAGCCATGGCTGGGCGCTGTGGGCCCATCCCCCTTTCCTTCATCCCATCCTCCCAGATCCCATTCCATCCCACCAGCCCTTGTGTCAACGTTGGTTGCAGCCTGGCCGGGCCAGTGTCTCAGGGTGGAGAGCAGGCTGCACATCTCCCCAAGTGACTGAGGCACACCCAGCACCCACAAGGGCTGGAAGAAGCTCCAGCAAGAGTAAGGTACCAGAAAAACAGCCCTGGCTGCCTCTCCATTCCCCACCGTCACCCTTACCTTCTCAGGCCAGGTGAGGGACAGAAAGGGCCAGGGCCAGCCAGTGACGGGACAGGGAGCCACAGTAGAGGGCCCAAAGAGCCACATGCAGCTCGAGACCCGCAGGTTGCCAACACCCAAACTACGTCCTCAATGATAAAATAATCTTCATCTCTTTTGGGTGTATTTAAGATGGATTTAAAAATGATTTCTTCAATAAAACAAACTGGTTGGTGGACGTGTTTGTGAGCAGATTTTGAGAGTGGCAGAAAGGCGGTTTACTGTAAATCTGATAAAATGATAAATAGGTGGAGATTTTGTAGATTGCAGCATTACTTTCATTGTGACTATTAATATAATTTGGCATATATTGATTTTATTCTTTGTTAAATTTTTTTATTATGGTTGGAAAGTAACCCAGTGGGGGTGTATTTTAAAAAATGTTTTGTTTGTTTGGATTTACCCAGAGAATGCGGCTTTCTCCTCTGAGATATGGTTGAAACACTGAAACAAAAGTCCTTGAGGCAGAGAGATTGAGCATGACTCTGAAGAATAATTAAAGAAATAATTTAAACATGATTGCACTGGTATTATACCTCCCTTATGACTATGTTTATGTAGTTGTATTTTTGCTATGAGCCAGTTAGAATTGGAACAATTCGGGTGGCATAACATCATTCCAATTTATAAACAAAAATGAGCAATAGATAGATAGATAGATAGATAGATAGATAGATAGATAGATAGATAGATAGATAGTTAGATAGATAGGAGAACAATATCCTCTATCCGCCTAGCCTGATTCCAAATTTCTGGCTAACTTTCTACAGAGAGTTCACTGATGCTAAAGGGTAACAGTCACTGGAATGAGGAAAGTCTCTAGAAAGTGAGTTATGGTAGGAGGTAATAGCTGGTGTAAAAGGAAGCAACGAACAAGAATAGAACAGCGCAGGGTGAAAAAAACAGAATCAAAACGGGGAAGATATGCAAGTCTCTGATGACAAAACTGAACATAAATACTGCACATCATTAGCACCCGGTGAAATAGAGGAACCACAGGATATATTATCTGTGAATTCAATTCTGTAGCAAAGAAGTAGGTTCCCTGGCGGGGGGGGGGGGGGGAGCAGTTTGTGTTGCCTTGAAATATTTCACTACTATTTGCTGCCACGTCTGTGAAAATCCTTACGAAGCCCTCGATTTCGAAGGTGTGGTTTTTGTCATGTACTTTAGAACTCCTTCTCCTGCCCTGTCCAACTTTTTAATTTTTTGTTCGGTCTTTTCCTGTGTCTTGTAATGTGCATCCTGGATGTCAGCTCAAATTGCTAAATGTACTGTAAGCCGCCCTGAGTTTTCAGAGAAGGGCGGCATATAAATAGAAATAAAAATTTTGTAGTGAGTAATAATAATAAATAAATAAATCCAACTGCTTTTGATCCAAAAAGGATAAATAATCCTGATGTAAAGGAAGGATTAGTGAGTGAGTATTGTGAGTAATGTTACTCTATATGTAGAAAGGTGACATAACAGAAGAATGAGCTGAAAGTTACAAGGAAGTCAATATTATTCACAGTATCACAATAGTCATCATACTATTAATCAATCAGTGGGATCAATGGAAACATAGAAAGTGAAATTAGACATCTGCAAAAGAAACATTAGTAACAGGAATCTTCAAAAACGCAAGCTCCAATCACAACAAAGAGAGTATTTCTGGGTATTTTAAATATGTGCCTAACAGTAGTTAGTCAAGGAAGCAACCAGAGGACCAAAGAGTTTGACTATGCCTCTGACCTGGTCCTGGAAATGGTGACTACAATGCAGTTTAGATCACCACTGCTATAGTCAGGATGTCTTTAAGTACTATCCCTATATTTTTTTCACCCAAATAGTGCCATCCACTATTCTCTTCCTATTCATTTAATTTCCTAGATGAATCGGTTCTGTTAAACTTAATCTAGCTGTTTTAAGTCTGCTGATTGTGCCATTTAATGTTATGTCTTCGGCAAATTCATTCTATCTTTCAATGAAGCCATTAGTCAAACATTTGAAGAGTAGATGATGTAGACCTCAACCTTGTGTCATCCCACTCAATAGTTCATTTCAATTTGATGATGAAGCATTGATGAATATCTTTTGTGTACAATTTTGTACCAGCTTTATATCCACATATTTATCATGCTATATGGTATGTACTGATAAAGAAGAATATCTGTAGCTCCGTGTTGAAAGGGGTCCTTGGTGCTCTTTGAGCTTGGTTGCTTTCTTGCAGATGTTTCACATCCAAATGATTTACAAGTTCTGGTTTCTTACATTTACTACCCTGCTCTTATCCTATTAATCTCAACTAATAGTAGCAAGGAAACAACTGGTTCCTTCTGTTTTACTAGGTTTCTGCTGGACTTTTGTTTAAAGACAACTCTAATGTAAAAAAATAACAATAGCAACAATTACAACAATGCAGTTGTGATAATGGATATGGTTTTGTTCTACTCTCACTACAAAATAATTATCTTTTGTTAGGCCAGTGTAAATTCTTTGAACGTGGGTATTTACTTCAAAAACTTAAAATGTGATCTGGGGGGAGGCACTCCAGCTATCTTCCCCTTGTTGTGGTCAGATCACTATTGCCTGCGGCTGAGCTTCCATTACGCCATCCCCCCACTGCCAGGCTGCGGAGCCGACAAAATGGTTCCGCCCCAGGCACCTTATGGACCCAGAACGGTTCCTGCGGGTGCTTGGGTCTGTACCTGACTCTCTTGCTCATGGCTCGGTCGATGCCTTGGTGGAAGACTGGGAAAGCACGGCCACTGAGGCATTGGACCAAGTCGTACCCTTGCGGCCCCTGACTCGGCCTCATTCTCGCCGGGCTCCTTGGTTCTCCGAGGAGCTTTGGGAGATGAAGCGCCGTAGACAGGGCCTGGAGTGCGGTTGGAGATCCACCCGTTCCAAAGCCGACCGGTTGCGACTGCGTTCATACACGTGATCTTACGTTGCAGCAATGGAGGTGGCGAAGTGGAATTACTTCTCCATCCTCATTGCGTCTGCGGAGAATCGCCCGGCCGCCCTGCTTAGGGTCACTCGCTCCCTCCTTAATCAGGAGGTTGCAGGTGACACTTTGCAGGGACGAGCCGAGGAGTTCAGTTGCCATTTCGTGGATAAAATCGATTGGATTCGGGCCAGGTTGGACTCTGACTGGGCAGACTCAGGGTGGGAGGAAACCGGCGGGCTTGAGGGCATTATCTGGGAGGATTTCGATCCTGTGACTCCCGAGGAAGTGGACAGGATGATGGGGAGGCTGAGTTCCACCACCTGTTTATTGGACCCGTGCCCCTCCTTGCTTGTTTATGCAGCCAGGGAGGGCACCTGCAGCTGGCTCCACGCGGTGGTATCTGCTTCTTTGCGGGAGGGTTCCTTTCCTGCCGCCTTGAAAGAGGCGGTGGTGAGGCCCCTCCTTAAGAAGCCTGCGTTGGACCCGGCTGTGTTAGACAACTTTCG
>JANHFR010008089.1:6459-21688 GCA_032468015.1 Mimophis mahfalensis | reverse complement strand
GGTGGCCCTGCACGGCATAGCTCATAACTTCATTGCGCCACGCAAGCCCCTTTGCCGCGACAAGGCAGCGATCCATAGTTTATATTTAATTACAGTTGGTGGTTACAGGTAATCCTTGCTTAGTGACTTTCAAAGTTATGACGTATTCTCCCAAAAGATACATAGAACCCAGTTTCTGAGTTCCAATGGCAGCATGCATACACCACACACACATAAAAACACACAGTCAGAAGATTGCATTTCAGATGTTTGGCAACTGGCTCAATTTTATGGTTAATTTCATGATCATGATTTATGACTTTTTTGCCAGTTTCTGGGATTTTCCAGCCAAAAACCACCTATAGGAATGAATTGACTCATATTAGGACTGGAGTTTTTGCTTTCTAATTGCAGTGTTTGCTTTATGACTATAATATTTACTTTACAAGCACAGTATTTGCTTTATGATTGCTGAAAAAAAAGTTGTAAAATCAGATTGGTCACATGGGTGCCTCGACTTATGACTATCATGACATGATGGAAATTCCAGGCTCTATTAGATTCATAAGTTGAGGACTATCTGTATACTAATGTTACTTTTCCATCAAACATGAACAGATCATGATTATACCCAGTGACTAATGGAATTGAAAAGCAACATAAATATTCCCTTAGGAGAGCAAGCATACATCTACTCAGAAAGTATCATTTTCCTTTTATATAACACTGCTTCAAAATCAAAGAAACAAAACACACCCACATCTTATTTGCCAATGCTGAACTCTTTTATCAGTTAAAAACAATTTTGAAGCAATGTAGGGAAATCAATAGCCCTCAAGTATTTTATAAAATTGAGACAAACTACGTCCATTTGAGGGCAGGGAAATAATTGTTCCTCATACTGACCTCCCTGAATTCAATAAAACTGGGCTAGAACAACTTTTGTATCCTCGGAGGCTCTTCAGATAGTTGAGGACCATCAAAAATCAATTACCTTGAGAGCCTCTGTAGACAGAGCCCTCCATTATAGCTAGTCAGTCTGTCTATGTAAAGGGTGATAAAAGAAATCAAGGCTGGCCTACTCATCCTTGTTTTCTTTGAATCTGGGAAATTTGTTCCATTTTATGTAACCCTGAAGGTTTATGTTGTCATGGCAAGCCTATTTCTGGCCATGCTAAAGCAACACTTGCTTGTCAATGAATGCTTGCTCCTGCAAAGACTACAGGAAGCTTCATGTTCAAAGCAACCATGCAGAGAAACAGAGAACTGTTCCTGTCACCCCAACTGGAAACTTCATAACCCATTTTACACTTTACTAAAGGGCAAAATACTGTATCTGTGCCCTACCATTCAAAGGGAAGAGTTTTCCTGTTCAATAGAAATTTTACTCTGACTACAAAAACCAACTTTTAGAGGGCAGTGCCATGAACAACACTTAGGAAAAAACAAATGTTATATTTTGCTCCTATTTATAGCTCTCTGCTACAAGACAGTGAACAGGCATAAAGTCCAGCTTTTATTTTATAATAACTTGTGCCCCATCACGCCATTTCCTTACCTAAACAGAGAAGCAGAATGAGCGAGAATGGCAAAACAGTAGTGGGAGTAGGACTGACTTCAGACTTCCCCATTAAGTATTTTTGTGGGAATGACGCAGGGAGCACCAGAAACCAACCAGCCAGCCAAATCAACCTATCTTCCTTTCTCCATCTCCTCAATTCTCCTTTCCTTTTTCCCTTCCCTTCCATGAGATTGGCTGCAAAATTGTCAGTGAAAATGAAGGTCATGTGACTGTAGCAACAGCCAGTATGGTGAAGCAGCCACAACTTGGCAAAATTTCATTCCTTCAGGAGTCATTGGAACAGGAGTTTGGCTACATTGTGTAACTTAGGCCATATGAGATAATCTTGGTTCAAAAATTGTTGTCTCATGACCGGGATATCAGACTCATGGCATCATGTTGTCATGTGATCTATCGCAACTTTTCCCCTTAAGAAAAAATGGGGGTGGGGTGGCCAGCATGTGATGCATCCAGCCCATGAGTTTGACACCCCTGCCTTCATCCAGTTAAAGAATGAAAAGAGTTTAAAAGATCACAAGAGTTTTAGTATTATATAGGTATGCAAACTTTATCAGTAAACATATTCATTTGTGTGGTCTTTGATGTTCAGGTACTAAAGAAGTTAAATGCATTGGTTGCCTTAGTAAAATGTTAAGGGAAAAGGATGGAGAAATATTTAAGACATGCAAATGCTTGTATACATTTAGTGGGTAGTATGTGGTCTGTGGTAAGGAATGAATGTTGAAAGAAGTAATTACAGCTCCAATAAGAGAGTGTTTTCTTCATTTTGTTAAGAAAACTGAGAGGAAAAGTAATCTGAATGCCACAGAAATGGATGCTTAAGAGGTACAGTATATTTGGTAATAATAAGGGACAGGTTCCTAAAATCATTGCAGATTGCAGAGCTCAAAGAGGTTACATGGATCATCTAGAACAGAGCAGCCTCATGCAGCCCATCAAGTAGCCTCATCCTGGAGGCATTTGTTGAAAATTCAGACAAATTACTGCCTCAGAATGTCGCTGCTACCAGGAAGGATACGCTGTATAGTGTTTTGTTGCCAACTCTGCCCTGCAAAGATGCTACAGGGCACCTGCCATCTCTGCCCTGCAGAATGCTACAGGGCACCTGCAGTGATAGCAGGTCAATACTAGAGAGATTGGTAGCTGCATCACCGCTGCCATGCCTCTAGCCACCAAGCAGCTGATTGGCTCACCAGTTATTCTTTTGTGATTCACATTTATTTTTAATGCAGCAAATGTCCTTTGCCATCTAAGAGCTGTGCTGTCTTAATCTAGATCAATGCTGCGCACTGTACAGAATAATTATACCAACCAATAATAGGTGGTAAGCCAGCCTCTTCCTTAGAACCTCCACAGAGGAAGAACCTACAGTTTTCATAAGTAGATTATCTACTGCTATATAGCTCTTACCATCAGGAAATTCTCCTTATGCTTAGATGAAATCTAGATGGGTGCTACATATTATTTCTGTTCTTAGCTTCTCAGGTCATGGGGGAAAATCTTCCCTATATCTCCCTTTTATATAACTGAGAATTCAGGAATGAATAGATGCTCTGTGAATGCTGATTTAACATAATGGTAAGTGGTCAGGACGTATTTGAGATGGTTTGGCAATACAGAGAATGAATAAGCATTTAATTGCAAGGGAGAAGGAAAAGGAAAGACTGAGAAAGCTATATTTGGATGGTGTTCAAGAGATGTTAAAAAGAGAAACTCAAAAACTTTTGACTTTTTCCATACGGCAGAAACAAGGACAGTTTTAGGGATCAAAAGTATGAACTATAGTGAAAGATATTGGTGCAATTTAGTTTTAGCTCTCTTCAGTTTCATCTTTTATTACTTCACTTTCATTGGTTTATTATTTCTTACTTTTTTTCCATACTTCATATAATGTTGCTAATCCAGCAGGGAATAGTAAAATGGGTAAGTTTCTATGTATTCATAACATTAAAACAAAATGCTATAAAATATTTCATTTGATAGAGTTCAACTGATTTTAGCATGCTCCACATAATTTCTACTTCTCATGTAAATGTTTTCAGGTACTACTTAATAGAATGTACAGAAAGCCTTGGAGCTGAAAAAACCCAAAAACCATGAATCCTACCACTGGTTGGCTCCCAATTACTTCTTTTATTTGCCAACATTTAAAGGGCCACAGGACCAAGAGCCTTGTAAGCAAATTATGGGGCTTTTCATTTTTGGAATGATATTTTAGGACTTAACTATTAACCATCCTGTGTCTTTTAGGCTAGTGTTTGAATGTCCTCTTTTTCATCCCTTTTAAAAAATGTAATTACCCAGATTACTGAAATATCATTGCCAATTTCCTTTGACAACAGAATGCTGAATTGGACAAGTCTTTAGCTTGATCCAGCATAGCCTGGGTTACATACCACATACATTTTCTCAAATATGAGCATCATAAGTTGATTTCCTGAGTGACAGAGCAACATGTGATTCCATGAAATCTTGGGGTACACACCCAAAATCCTTTCTAAAATTTGCCACTAATCTCAGTGTGATGCAATAGGAAATAGATAAATGTATGGGACTAATTAATCTACACTTTTCATTTAAATGGAATTAGACCAAAGCTGGGCATTTTATGGCATCCAGGTCACATCCAGCCCTTTGGCTGTCCTTCCCACTTGAGTTCAACTGTCCTTCCCACTTGAGTTCAATTGGAAGTTATAAAATGAAAAGTAATAAGCGCTATGGAGGCAGAAGCAGAATCCAAGTGCATTCCTTTATTCGGCTGGTGAGAGAAAGAACTTTTCTGTGACTATGGCAGAATGGAGGCTGGTCTGAAGCGAGATGAGGGTCTGTGTTCCCTCCTTCCTTAACATGTGGGCACTGGTGGCAGAGTTAAATTTAATCTATTGGATCGGTCTTCCACAACAGCTCCAGTTTCTAATGGGCCCTTAGAGAAAGTTAATCACTCACCCCATAATCTCCTCTTCGATAGGAATCTGAGTATTTTTATTTTCTAGTCTTACTCGCTTTGGTAGAGTCTAAGGTTCCTGCATACAATTTAAAGGCTGAAACACAGTCTTCAACAGATTATTTGGACTTTTACAGTTGAAGGATACAAGCTGTAACTTTCTGGTCTCACAGATTGAAATAAAACCGTAAATGGAGCATACATATAACTAATATCAGGCTCAATCTTACCGGAATCCTTGTTCTTTAATTGCAAAAGCAGGTGTTTCCAAAGGAAAAATTTCTGACTGGACAAACAGTTCTCTGATCCGGCGATCTATGACTTTTCCATACTGAGCTCCAGCATCAAGTATTACGACAGCTCCTTCATAGCGGCACACCCCATCCTTGAGATCTTCTCCAGCATTCTCCAACTATGAACAGGATTTATAAGAGTCTTATTGGGACAAGCAGATAAGCATAAAGTATGTCTTTTCAAAATAGCAAGAACTGCTAAGTTAAGCTATTCGATGTTTATTACAAATTTGCTTGTAGCCTATTGATATGAGAACAAATGTTTTGATTTTGTGCATAATGGAAAGCAGCAGACTTGAGCTAGTTATAACTGTGCATATACTGTGTCATGGAAAGCTAACAGAAGAGAAAGAAATGTCCAGAAGTTGGTTTGTATTGTGTTCACATCCCTGTAGAATGTATATTTCCATAATTCCTACATAAAGGATAAAATGCTTGAAGAACTTTGTTTTAAAATCCTTCTCTGCCTGCCTCTGAAATCTAAGATAGGATACAAATGCTGGTGTATCTCCTCAACGTATTATTTTTGGATGTGATTTAATAAAACAGTATTTTATTTATTCTTCAATAATAATTTCATTTTTTTAAAAATGCACCTCCACAATTTCTACAACATACAGCATTAATTTCCCCCCCTAACCCAGGGGTGGGGGTTCCTACCGGTTCGGCCCGGTTCGGGCAAACTGGTTGTTAGCGTCAGCAGAGGCACGTGCAAGTCAGCCCACCCACCTGCCCACGCTTCTGGGCTGTCCATTATTGCTGAGACATGCCAAAGCTGATTGGTGCACCTCAGCTGTTTTGCGGCTCTGGCGCTCTTCAGGTGTTTCCTAGCCCAAATGGAACACACGTGCAACCACACAGAAGCGCACATGTTCCGTTTGTGTTAGGAAATACCTGAGAAGCTCCAGAGCAGAAAAATAAAACAGGTGCGCCGCCAATCAGTGTTTCCTAGCGCAAATGGAACACACATGCTTCCGTGTGGCTGCGCACGCATTCCGTTGGGCTAGGAAACAACTAATAGGAAACAACCTGTTTTATTTTTCTGCGCTGATGCTTCTCAGTGAATGCACGCATGCACACAAGGTGAACCAGTTGCCACACCAGTGGAAACCCATCACTGCCCTAGACCAGGGGCAGGCAAACTTGGCTCTTTTATGACTTGTGGACTTCAACTCCCAGAATTCCTCTTCCAGTCGTTAGCTCAGGAATGCTGGGAGTTGAAGTCCACAAATCATAAAAGAGCTAAGTTTGCCTACCCCTGCCCTAGACAATAGGTAAACTTCAACTAAATGTTTGCTGTTAGGCTTTCTGTAAGTAAGTCAATGAGGAGAGGCAGAGGGACAAATAATGGATGCAGACCATGCCCTGAACTATGGACTATGCAAACTTTCCCCAACCTGCATGCCTTTCTGAACAAGCATGATCATTTATGAGAATTTTGGCAACTGAAGTCTTCAAATTATGCAATGGCATTCTTGAATGCAAACATATCACATTAACCCCTCTACCCCTCCCACCCAACATCAGATATCAACTGAATGTCTGAATTAGATAGCTATAATCAACTGTGTGGCAATGAGAGAAATAATTACAGCCTGAAATACAGGCTACAAAATGCTCTGGTCTTTGACCAGGGGTGTAAGGAGCTATACACAACGGAACTGGGGAACTCGTGAAATATGGATGGTTTCCGTATAGTATGCTCTGTGAGTTGCTTAACATGAATGTGAAGATTACATCTGTACATGATGATTAGAAAATGATTTTTATTGTTTTCCTTTAAAAAAAAGGATGACAGCAAAAACTACAGAGTTAATGAAGTGTGCCTGGAAACAAATTTGTAGAATTCTGACTGAAAGGTTATTAGAATTTAAATAGCATACAAGTTATTAAGCTTTAAATAATAGAATTGACAGTTGGTTATTGAATATGGTAGGTGTGCAGTATGATGGAAGGAAAGCATGGGTAAGAAAAATATAATATTTTTGAACAGTTTAGTATTGAGCAAAGAATAAGACAAGGATATGTGATGCACATTAGGAATATAATGAATTTATGGATAAATACATTAGGAACAAATATTAGAGGGATTTTGTTTGTGGATATGAAAATCTACACAAAATTATATTATTGACTGAGAATCTGAATGATTTCAATTACTGCTAAAGTAAGAAATATGGATCTGAAAATATATATATTGAAGACCAAGACAGTTATGTTTGACAGGATCTGTAGATTATATATAAATGGTAAAATGAATGTAAATAGGTGGATTTAATCTATGTTGGCAGAATGTTTATTAAACATGGAAAAACAGATTTAAAAAATCAAAATTTACCAATAGTAGTAGAGAATGGGTAGTGTATCATTTGATGCAAGAAATGAACTTCTGTCAAAAGAAACAGCTGCTTGAAAAAGCATGCTTCTACCCATTTTGATATATGAGCGTGACCATTAAGTATGTTACTTTGGGAATGGGCACTTAGGAATGATAAGATCAAGAAGGAATGGGCAGCAAATGAATGTGAACAGAATAAAAAGTGAATGAACAAGGTGAAACAAATACCTTTAGGTAGCTTGATCACATTCAAAGAACAGATAAAGATCAAATCATAAAGCTGTCATTTCTACCAAATCACAAAGCAGTCTTTATTCCAAACTTTTGGAAATCAGAAACACTTATTTTTCTCTCCATACATGCTTAACAAAGGTGCATGCATATATAACAACCGCCATATTAGAAATCTGTCACCAATTTTAAATAGTATTCTACTAGAATAATTCATGTCAGATTGATCACATATTGATGTCAGATTGTTGTAATAGGGCTAAGATTACCATGCTCATCAAATGTTAAGGGAATCTTAAATGTAAGGATATACTAGGCTGTAACTAAGACAAAAAATAACAAAGAATTTGATATAACAATAGTACCAAAATATAGGTTATTACTTCCATTCAGTACATATGTCATTAGCATATTAAAGTTAAAAAAACTTTTATTGTATGCCACCAAAAGCCTCATTTGTGAGATGGACAGCTATGTACATTTGTCAAATAATAAATACATATCTACGTGCATACAAGGCTTGTACTAGATAAACGCAAAATCAGATTTTTAGGAAAAGAGTGAAGGGATTATTTTATTTCTCTACTTTTAATCATGGAACAAGTGATTCATAAGTACTGAGCTGAATCTCCAGCTATAGACATGATGTTAAAGATTAGGTAGAGCAGTGCTGGCATATAGCAGATGCTTCAGATTCCCAGGATGTACTTTAAAAAAGCAACAAACAAATAGAAATTACAAGTATGATGAAACAGAATTAGACAAAGGCAAGAGTTTGTTCTGAGTATCAGATCAGTCTGAAATTGCAGACATACATAAATGTGTTCTTAACTTTCCTAGGGTCCAAACTTTCCTAGGACAGCAATATACCGTATTTTTCGGACCATAGGATGCACCTGGCCATAAGACTCACCGCACCCTGTTTTTAGAGCAGAAAACAAGAAAAAAAATATTCTGAACCAAATAGTACCGGTATACGAAAATATTTAGTTCCGTCATTCTGAGAGTGCTTGCCCCCACTCGTGCGCGCTCTGGACAGCATTCGGACCATAAGACACACCCTCATTTTCCCACCACTTTGGCGGGAAAAAAGTGAGTCTTATTGTCCAAAATTTACAGTAATTTAGAGTGGTAGGATAGTCTCATATGCTTTCTATTCTATTGCTTGCTTTTCATTCAGTTGTTTTTAATTCATAATGGCCCAGTAGAAAAGTGTTTGCTAGGAAGTGCCTCCTTGAGTTCTTGTAACTTTATAGCCAGGATTGTAACTAGATGTTTTATTTTCTTGAATCCTTTCTTCCTTTATTCTAAGATTTCATGCTTCCACACTAGGTATCCAAAATATGTAAGTTTTAGCTTCATTACTACTAATGAAGCTCACTATTTTCAGTGAGCAACCTGGCTTGATCTCCTCAAGCATGGAAAGATTTATGGTTCTATTCATTCAATGAATTCTCAACCATTTACTCCAGCAGCAAAATTCCAAAGCATTAATTTTTCTTTTGTTAACCTTTTCGGTTGCCTATCTTTTTGTGGCAATTATTAAACAGATTAGGAGTTAGAAATCTTACCAATTTTCTGAAACCTACAAATAACTATCCTTAGAGACATACTGCTACCACACATAACAAACTTTACACTGGAGAAAAGACAATTAAAGGGGCATTTTTTTTCTTAGGTGCTCTGGAAAGAAGGTTCAGAAATCTTACATGAGAGATCAACATTTTCTGGGTTTCCAAAAGTGGCATGATAAAAAAAGAGCTAAAAACATTTATGAAAATTACGAAGGAGAATTGTGTAAAATTTGTTTCAATATTTTCAGTTATTGATGGGGCTACCAGGTATCTTCTTCCTCTCACCCTCCCCCCCCCTCTCTTTTAAACTGCCTAGAGGTCAGGGGTTTCAAACTCAAAGCCCAGGAGCTGGATCCAGCTCACAGGGTGCTTAGATATGGCCCGTGGGGCTGCCCTGGAAACAGCAAAGAACCAGCCCATGATGCCTCTGCCAGTGAAAACAGACCTCAGGAGAGCTGCTTGCAGGCCTTCTGGGCTCCATTTTTGCTGGCAGGAGGCGATCACAGCCAAAAATGAAGCTTGGGGTCCTGTTTTTGCTGGCAAACTGCTCAGGCCACCACAGGTGCCCCCAATATGAGTAATGTTGAGCTGACTACGCCCACCTTGGCCCCACAAAGTCAAATACAGCCCAGATGTGGCCCTCAATAAAATCGAGTTTGACACCCCTGGCCTAGGTGAACTGGATGCCCTATCTGCCCTACAGGGCATGGACTGTCAGGAAAGCTCCAATATACCATTGACCTATAGTGCAGCCAGGTGAACATAGTGAACATGCCATAGTTGTCATTGAAAACAACAGTTTTCATTCTATGTGAATAATGTTGACTAATTAAGGTTATCTACTATAGGAGAACATGAAGCATAAAGTTCAACACTACAATAGATTTTTTTGTATTGAAAGTGACTATGCTTTTGGTTTCTGCACAAGATGGATATCAAGTTCTTATCAGAAATGTTTTGAGGATGAACTTTTACAACCTTTACAAAACACAATAAACTCTATTTGACAGGAAGGAAAGATGTCAGAGAGCTGGAAAGCAGCCAATATACCATTACTACCTAAAGAAGAACAAGGTTTAACAAGAAACTGTGGGTCCATATCATTATTTAATAATGACAAGATGTTTTCAGTGATTCTAGCTAATAGACTGAAAATAATTCTGCAAGAGATTATTCATGAGGATCAATGTGGCTTTTTACCTAAAAGACAGTTAAAGGATATCAGAAACGTGTTGGACATTTTGGAATAATTGAAGGAACATAAAGAAAAACAAGCTTGATTGATTTTCTTAGATGTTGGGAAAGTCTTTGACAATTTATTTATTTATTTGTTTGTTTGTTTGTTTGTTTCATTTATATACTGCCCTTTCCCGGGGGACTCAGGGCAGTTTCCAGGGCATTAAAAACACACATACAAAAGTTAAAAAGAATTAAATACCAACACACCTATACAAACAAATAAATAAAAACCCATACAAACAAATAAATAAAAACAAATAAATAAAAACCCCACCCCTCAGTCCAGACCGGCCGACGTAAAGAGGAAGGTCTTCAAGCCCTTGCGGAAGGTGCTAAGATCTGGGGCAGTCCGTAATTCCACTGGCAGATCATTCCACCAGGTGGGCGCTCCGACCGAGAAGGCCCTACCCCTAGGGGCCGCCTGTCGACACTCCGATATCGGCAGCACTCGAAGGAGACCCTCCCGATGGGAACGAACTGGATGATGGGACGATGATGACAGCTGCAGGTGTCCCCTCAAATATTCTGGCCCCAAGCCATTAAGGGCTCATAACCAGCACCTTTAATTTGATCTGGGATTTCGTCTTCAAGGTTTTGGAAGATACGAATTTTAACATGAAATTTATAAAATTGATAAGATCAATTTACACTCCACAGAAAGCACAAATAATTGGTCATGGCAATCTATCAAAATCTTGTGAGTTACAAAAAAGAACAAGACATGATGGCCGTTATCTCCTTTCTTCTTTATTTTGGTTCTTGAAATACTGAATAGAAATAGACGAGAGGACTGAAGAAATAAAGATTAAAAAAAGGAACATATGGTACAAGTTAAGGGTTTTTGCAGATAACTTGTTGTTGGTTCTGGAAAATCCTTTAAAAGGAATTGAAATATTAATGGACAAATTAAAAGAACTTGCTGCGTTAGCAGGTTTCAGGAATTAATAAGCAGAAGAGGAAGATTTTAAAAATATGATACTAGAAGATCAAATAGAATTGATGAATAATGTGTCTTGAGAAGAAGGTAAAATATCTGAGTATCACTATGACAAATATGAATGCTATGTTATTTTTTTTAAAAACTATGTTAAGACATGGAATGTAGTTAAAAAAGATCTGTTCAGGTAGGAGAAACTAAACCTGTCATTACTGAGGAGAATTTGTGATAATAATTAATATCTTGTCTGGAATGATGATTTTGTTTCAGAAAATGCCTGTTGTTACAATGGATACACCATTTAAACACTGGCAGAAGGATATATTAGTCTGATTATTCAACATTTTATTCATAGGCTATATTATGTCAGAAGGTAATTCTGATTTTATAATAGATTGTGACAGAAAAATGTATCCACTGCTGCTTAGCCTTATGCAAGAACTAACTCACTACATTTATTCAATGAAGCAACAATGATTTTTAAATCCTGGGTTAAAACCAAAACAACAATTCTTCATAGTTTCAGTAAGGGTTCATGAATACACTTTTAATACTGAATTATTGGGGAAAGAAAAGTCATTTCTATCCAGCAACCAAGTTCCATCCTGTATATGCCTTGGTATCTGGGGACCCTTCAAAGCAGTGGTTCTCAACCTCTGGGTCGGGACCCCTTTGGGGGTTGAATGACCCTTTCCCACGGGTCGCCTAAGACCATCAGAAAACACATATTTCAATACAAATACAGGTGTATGTGAAAATAAATTTATGGTTGGGGGTCACCACAACATGAGGAACTGTATTAAAGGGTCACGACATCAGGAAGGTTGAGAACCACTGCTTCAAAGCATTTTTGAGGCATTAAAGGGCAAAGAACAGTTCAACTGGATATCTTATGTAAGTCTTCATAATTGATTTTCTTCACCACCGCTTAATCTTATCAACAGTGAATACCCAGCTTTGAAAATGGTGAGCAGAACCTTTCATAGAAAAGTAAATCAAAGATAAGAGATTATCAATTGTAATAAAGAAGACAAAGATTGAATCAGAGAAAATTATCAGGAATCCCATAAATTCTCAGCCACCTCTTCCTCATGGCAAGTATGACTCACAAATGTGAAGGTGAACAGCTTAGCCCAGAGTTACTGGTTTCAGACAGCAGCAGGACTTATATCTGTACTATTACAGCTGCTTTTCTAGAAGAATAAATGGCATTAGGACGTCAAATTGTATCTTTGTGTTAATCTATATTTTACACTGGAGCTTAATTTAGTCTGTTCATTTCTCTGTAACATTAAGAAGCATATCTATGCAGTTATTGTACTATTATTATGAGGGCCGACACAGATCTTTTAAAATGGAAATAAAGTTACAGGTGCTAAAGTTATCAGTGGCGTTTGGTGAAGATCAGAACCACCTTCAAGCTTTCAGAGCTGTTTCACAGGAAACAACGAGAAAGCCACCACCTTCATGTCCTACCTATAAGAAATTGATGAGCTTCTGATTGTCCACATGTGAGAAACAGGATGGAAGGCAAGACAGAACTTCTAATTCAGGAGGCTCTTAAAATGTTTGTGGTACTTGTTTGCAAACTCTTTTTTCACAAAGAAGTGTGCATAACTATTACTTGGCTAATTTATTCATTGCCTAACAATATAAAACAGTAGAAGTAAACAAAATTATAAATAACATAAATAGTAGCAGAAATCCAACCTTTTATTTCACTAATAAAATGGTGGGTCTAATTACAATTTTGAGATCTATATCATTGTCACGAAGAGTGTAGAAGGAGGAAGGATACTTTTGACTCTGTTATTAGTAATTTTACCTAAGTTAGCTGTGGAAAATTGCCTTCATTTGGTTTCTAGGTGTTTCAGAATTATTTTAGAAACTGCATTCTGAAGTTTATGACACTCAAAGGAAATCCTTCCACTTAGGTGTGGTGGTGTGTGTGTATAGTTCTTATCAAAAAAAAATTCAAAAAACAGTAATTTTGAAAGAAAAAAGGCAAAATCCTTCCATTTCTGGAACCATACTGAAAGATTCTAAGCACAAACTTGTGATATGGATTGGTGGAGTGATCTTGGAATGTATTGATATATCATTTTATCATTACATGCCTTAACCACTATTTGAACAGAAAAGCAAACTAGAGATCCTCTGTAAAATAATATATTTGTTAAAATAGAGATACTTACATGAAGCTGCTAAGAATAATTTTACTTATTGCAAACAGAAATTGTTGATTGTTCAATCTTACCCCAAGTCATGGTTTAGTCATATGCCTTCATCATAAAGGCATCCATAGAAAATTATAATAGAATTCTGTAATGAACAATCTCAGATGCATAGAAAATTAGATAAAAGGGGAAATTATTAAGAAGCTAGGAACATGCTGGCATTTTGAATCAGAGAATTTGATTCATTAAAGAACATTATGGTAGTCAAAGAAGAAATTAAATTACAAGAAGTTCTTTTTATCCACTTTCAAGGGATTAGGTTGTGTGGCTTAATTTAAATCACAAGAGTCTCCACTGAAAGAAATCATTTCATTCATGATAAATCTGATGTTTTCCATGTCTGATCAACCAAATAAACTAATTACGTGAAAGAATGTTTAAGTCATATATAATGTATTTTGTTAATGGGCTTAAAGAAGAACTGTAGGAAATTTTTATGACTATAAATAAATAAATAAATAAAATGGTTTTTAATTGACTATAAATAAATAAATAAAAAGGGTTATATGGTATTGTCTTATGCAAGTCTAAATTCTTTGCTTTGGTGCTGAAATTCTCAAAAATATAGGACTGGTTTAGCAGATGCTATTGACACAGCTGCCCTAAGAAAGAACAGATGTGAGCCAGGCATTCAAAGCAAGTAGTGAGAAAGATAGCAAACAAACCAACCAACACATACTGGAGCTGAGCCTTGACTGCAATATTTCCATTGCCAATTTATTTTCCTACTCTATTTACTGAAAAATACAGATATTTCAAGTGAATTTAAATGTCATTTCAGCAGCAGTGGGACAATGTCTCTGGGTGTAAAAGTCATGAAGTAGAGTGCCCCAGTAGATATGGAACTTTTCTTTTAAATGTCAGCCAGAGAACCGCCATATTCCTACTACAATATGTTCAAAAATGTCTACACTGTGGAACTCCAAATGGATGAACTAGGTATGCAGATTACTTGCATTAACAGAAGCCTGTTCCATGTGCCTTAAGAAACTATATGATCACTCAGATTAGTCCAGTGTTGTTTTCCCCTATGCTCTTTCCCTTGAAAACTTTAAGAGTATATACCAGAGGCACCTATAAAGAGCAACTGGTGACATGATAGATACCATCTGGCCTATAACAGACACCTATGGTACACATCAGAACATGGACTGAAGAATACCAATAGTAGAAGACCATCTACTATCAAAGACCATCTCCTACATTCCCACTTCACGAGCTAAATCCACAAGACTATTTCATCTCATCAGTATTGAGTGTTTCTTATATATCCTGCTATACAGTGACAGCAGTGCATTATCATACCAGGAAAGCTGTCAGTTGTCAGGGCTGCTTTGTAACAAATACTTAGAACATAGCACTGACAAGAGAAAGTCACAGGGAAGTACTTTATCATTACAGGAAAAGGTATGAATAAGGCCCCAATCAACACAAGGAAGCTGAAACACTTTCCTCAAAGAATCTGAGAACAAATCCCCATAGGCAACAACTGGTCAAGGATAATTGAACTTCCTTAACTTCCTTAAATGGGCAGGGCAACTAGGAGTAGATTGTTTTCATCTACATGCATACATCAACTAAGCATTCAACTCCTCCACTTGTTTGGAGACCAAGTTACAATTGGCTGAGTTCACAAATTGCACTTAATCACATTATGGGGGTCTTTTTGCTTCTGACTTAATGTAATGTGTGATTCTAGTCCTTGGCTAAAAGAGAAGAAGAAAAAATGATATTTTGGAGAAAACTAAACCATTACCACAGCAAGTCAAAAAGTCTTGGATAATCAGAGCACTGATAATGGCTTTGGAACTTCGTTTTTGAATAAATTACAAGTAGGTAAGAGTCCACAAACTAAGCCATAAACCTTGATTTACC
>JANHFR010008088.1:19209-33566 GCA_032468015.1 Mimophis mahfalensis | reverse complement strand
GTTTTAATTTTTATTCATTAATCGAATTTGATTGTTTAATTTGTTTTTAATTATTTATATTGGTCTTCCTTTTAACACGTAAGCCGCCCCGAGTCCTTCGGGAGAGAGGCGGCATATAAATTTGATTAAATAAATAAATAAAAATAAAAATAAAAACTCCCATTGTGAGAATAGATTGGCTGAACCACCATGTGATTTGCTTAATTGCTTTACAACTGTCATAAAAATGGTTGTAAAATCAGGTCACATGGACATTCCAGGTTCATCTGTGGTTGTTAAGTGAAGACTACCTGTATACAACTTTAATGCCACTCAGGTGATCTGGTGGCAACCAAAAAAATTTCTGGCAGCATTTTTTTTCCTCCTCCCCCCCCCCAAGAACAAACAGAAAAGCTTCAGAATAAGGGAACTGGAAGGGACCTTGTAGGTCATCTGCACTCCTTCTGGAGTCTCAACATCTTTTTACAACGTGGTTGCCAAAACTGGATGCTGTCAGCCCTGAAGCCATTTTTTGTGTGGTCTTACTAAGGCTTTATAGAGTGGTATTCATACCTCACTTGATCTTAATTGTATCCCTCTGTTAATGCAATTTAGGATTGCACTGGCTTTTTTGGCTGCTGCCACACACCACTGGCTCATATTTAGCTGGCTGTCCACTAAGACTCCAAGATCCCACTCACAGTTACTGCTATTAAGCCTGGTTTCACCCAGTCTGTATGTGTACTTTTGGTTTTGCTTGCCTAAGTGTAAGACTTTACTTTTCTTGTATGTTGAATTTCGTTAGATGGGGCCCAGAGTCCAAATCTTGTCAAGATCTATCTGGATCTTGAGCCTATCTTCTAAGGTGGTAGCTATTCGTGCCAGCTTAGTACTACCTGCAAATTTGGAAAGTTCCCCTTCTATTCCCTCATCTATATTGTTTATGAAGATATTAAAGAGTACCTGGCTAACTTACCAAAAAAATAAGTTGTGGTCTACCTTGTCCAACTCCCTACTGAAATCTAAGTATACTATGCCCACAGCATTTCACTGGTCTGCTAATTTAATCACTATGTCAAAGAATGAAATAAGATTGATTTGGCATGGTCTGAAAATGATCTTCAGAAAAGCTATTAAGACTGTCAGAATTCTCAGCAAAAGTAGAAAATCCTACTACACAAAATGTAAGTTTTAGCCTCAACTACTGAAATTGCTTTGGACTCTTCCATTCAGAAGTTAAACAGCCAGCTGTGGTCCATTCTCATTCTAAAAAGCTAAAAAAGCCATGGAACTGTTGAAAGGAGGCATTCCACTCGCATGAATTGGCCCAAAACATTCCTTAATACAACTGGAAAATATATTCTGAATTTAGAAAGCCAGAGTATTCCAAGACCTCCCACAGCAGGGGAGCCACAGAAGTCCCACCAGCCCTAACAAGCAGGACACCCTGCAACCGAGCCCCTCGCCTTGCCCAGCACCCCCCACCCCCGTAACAGCCTTCAGCTCCTCTGTGTTATCTTAGAAGCCTGCAAAGGATTTGCAAGATGTCAAAGTAAATGTTGCTGTGTACCATTCTGACTACTGATGCATAAAAGAACTCAAAGGACAAGCCAAGTATTCAACAGAAACAGGAAGGAATTAACTAGATGGTGAGCACCAAGCAGCCCAAGCCCCATGTCTGGAGCAGTGGGAGGGCAAAGAACCAATGTGGGGGCAGGAGCATGAAAGCCCATTCTGTGCTTTGGCAGAAAGTGCTGAACAGCAGGCTTAACACCACAGACAGACATATGAACTATGGCAGCCACTCAAGGCTGCCCTTTGGCTTCTCCTCACTGAAGCCAAGCAGTGGGCAATTCCAGAGGCAGGCAAAGCTGCGCTTTAGATTTGCAGAGATGCTCACTAACAGGTAGTGTGTGAATGGGAGAAATGTGCAGGTACCTGGTACAAGCACTAGTGCAGCCCAACCTGGCTTCAGTAGAAGGGCGGAATGAGAAGCCGCGATGAAAGCAAAGGAAGTGTTGCCCTCACTGTGAAAGATCCCATCAGCAAGAGCCTTCTTGTGGGGAAACAGCACACTCACAGGTGGGAAATCAAAGGATGCTCACAACATGGATAGTGATGATAGTGGGGTCTTTGTAGCTTGGGGCGATAGCAGCCATGGAAATACTGGAGCCAGATCCAGCTAGCTTGATTTCTCCAGATGTGTGGATTTTAACTTCTGGGATTCTGAGCAATAGGACTGCCAGCTGAGGAACTCTAAAACTGGAAGCTGGGGATGCAGTTGTACTGCCTAAGTATTAGGTTAGAGGTCATCCAACCACGGTACCTGTAGACAGTAAGAGCTCTAGCTACCTTGTGCATGAATTCCAAAATCTAGGTGTGTTTAAGATTTGGTAACCATCCTGAATGGTTATATCAAGATTCTCAAGTTGTATGGAATATGGAAATGAACACATATTCTATCTATTAAAATAGCTTAGGAGACCCTAAGTCTACTTGGAAGCACATGGGAAGCCTGCGCAAGCTACATTATCTCAGCCACAGGAGCGTAAAGAGCTTCTAGGTACATGAGAGAAAAACGCTTTTGCTGTACAGCTCTGTAAGCAAAGCTTCCAGGACAGAGAAGGCAGCGTGGAGAACCTCAAGAGTCCAGGCAAAGGGTGGATGCCTTCAGCCCCGAGGCCGAAGACCAAATGTCTCAAAACTGTCCCACCACTACCCAAAGAGCACCACATCTCCTGTAGCTTCAAGTACACACCTGTGGGAGGAGATCAGCACCTCCACTGCCAGCCACCTGTGGAAGAAAACAGAAGGCTTGGTATTGGTAGAATCATAACCACATACCAGCCAAGGTTAGCATTTGTCCAGAGTTGTGCAGACAACGCAAGAGAGGCCGAAGAACTTCAGAGGCAAACAGCATCACTGCAGCACAGCCATCCCCACTCTGGGTCATTGGCACGGGCCAAGGAAAGCGACAGAGAACCAGGCAGGCCACCTGGGGACGCATCCCAGGAAAAGCATTAGGAGAAACCCAGTCTTGGCCCAATAAAAGCTCCATTTAGCAAATGGGCTCCAGCGTTTGGGAGCAACAAATCTGATTCCACACTTAACGCCTGGATGGAGCAATCTCCAACATCTTCCTGGGAAAACCTTCTATGGGTACAGGTAGCCCTCACTCAACCATCACCTGGAATTCCACTGTAAGTCACTGCAGTTGTTAAGTGAGTCACCACAGGGCCTGGCTCGTTTTTACAACCATTTTTACAATGGTTAAAAAGTGAGTCATGGTGGTCATTAAGTGGATCCATTCTCCCAAATGAGCATTTTTTGTCAGATTGCCAGAAGCTGGCAAACAGGTCACACCATTGCAGGATGTCGCAACTGGTCATGGATGTCAGCCTTTTGCCAAGCGCCCAAAGGTCAGCCACCTGACTGCAGCTGGGGGGGGGGGCTGGCACAGGCAGTAGTCATGGTTTCAGTGATGGGTTGAAAGTAACTTTGGGGAGGGGGTCTGTCACAACTTCAAACGGTCATTAAGGGAGGAGCACCTGTAATTCTTACTCAGCTGCAGTGATGACACTACAAACCCCAAGAGCAAAACGGAATCCCAGGGAGAAATGCAGAGAGCTGCCTTCAGGTAGTTCCACGTCACGGGCATCTAAGCCACAGCAGTGACTTTATGCCCAAAAAATCTGCAAACTAGTCCAGCTGCTCTCTCGGCATCTCAGCTTGCTGGGTCTGAGTTACTACAGGGAGTAAAGCCAGTTAGAATCCATGGGGTGGTGGGGAAGAACTAACCCTGTGTCACTTGCATTACAACCCAGGAGGGGTGGAGTGGGGTGGGGGCTGCAATGGTGCCCAGGCTCAGCCCCTCCGGTTCTGGGCCATTCTTGCTGCAGCTGCTGCTGCTCCTTGGCAAACCGAGCTGGTGCCTGGACTGAGGCCACCCAGGAGGGATCTCCTTCCAGATTTATTTTACCAGCTCTGTGGAGCAGCAATTGATTTGATAAGATGGAACTGCCCACCGTGCTGTGGAAAAAGCCTTCAGGGCTGCCAAGAATTCCACTTTAAGATGAGTGGCCACAGAGAAACCAAACGGATCCCCCAAGTGCCTTAACAGGTCCTCTGTCCCAGATCTGGAGTGGCAGTGATTCACTGTTTAGCCAGAAGGTGATCTGTCTACTGGGAATGACAGCTGTCAGTACTTTCCATATTCAGATAGTATCTCCTCTGCTGTAAAATAAAAACCAGTTCAAGAGTGGGCTCACATAAGTGTTTTAACAACTACAAGATCATGTTCACAACCGAGTCGCAAACCAGCCCCCATGCCCCTTGCTCAGTTACTGAAGTTGCTGTCACCCCAGACAATAAAACCTCAGACTCCACCCCCGTCCGCCCAGGACCAAGCCAAGCACTGAGGAAGGGGCACTGCCTGGTACCTGGGCAGCCAGCAAGTCAGCAGGGATGAAGCTCGTCTCTGCAGCCCCATTTCCCCTGCAGGCAATCTCTGGAACAGGGATCTAGGAGGGCCGTCAAAGAACGTGGCTGCCCAAACGGCCTAAGGCTGTGTGTCCTGGCTGCCCTCCTGCTGCATCTGTCTGGAAAACCCTGGCAGGGGCGGGCGCTACACAGCCCGATGCTCACCAGGCTATCAGCATGGGAGTGACTTGGCAACAGGCCAGATGCTTCCTCAGTCCCGTCCATCTCATTAAACCCACCTACCCTGCCTGCTCTTAATGCGCTGAGTCCCACCACCCCGCCCACCTTCACCTTCTCATTTCAATCTAAGCGCAGCCCCTCTTCCCGCTCCGCTTGCTACACGGCTCCCACCACCAGCACCAGCAGTCAGGGCTGAGGTACCCGAGGGCCCTGTCTGTTCTGGCCCTTCAGCGGGGAAGCCTTCCTCCCTGCACACCGGGCCCTTCCTCGTCTGCCAGCTGTTTGACAAGCCCTGGGCTGCCCTTGGTCAATTTCACACCCACGTTCCACTCCCTCCTCCTGGCTCTCCATGCCAACTCCCTCGATGCTCTCCCAGCTGCTTCCATTCGGGTATCACAACTGGCAACCTAAACTGGCTCTTCCTTGCTCTGCAGCTGCGTGGTCTGAAATGGTGAGCAGCAGCCACATGGCACTCCGCAACGGATCCAGAAAGCACACACGGTGGACTCACACCCACAACTTCTACCATTTCCTGAAAGCAGTGAAAACAACCATAAGTCCAGTGCCAACCTCTTGCTGGGGGAGGCCGGTATGAGTTACAACTCTTTCCCTGGTCTTTGTTGTTTATGTCCACACTAAATTCCACCTGTCACCACCCAGCAATCCTCAAAGCTGTCAAAAATTCTCTACACACCTACTTCGATTATTTATGTAGCCTCATTGCAAATGACACTGCAAAAGCATCCAGCCCCACACAACATCCAAGTGTCTGTCACCGTCTTAAATGACCTACTTGAAAGATGAAACCCTCCTCCGCAGCCAGTTCCTCTCAAGGGAGCCCAGCCAAGAGTTCCACAGGCAGCAGAGCAGAAGACCAGCACCCTCCGAGCCCCTCCACCAGCCTGGCCCAAACTCCCACCCTGCTTCGGGGCCGCTGATCGAGGGAGACGCACCTTCCCCATCAACAATCCCACGGCACCACCGCACAGGATAGCCTCAAGTTCCAAATGCGCTCATATGCAGCCCCACGTAAACAGGCCCCAGGAACCCAGGCAGGAACCAGCCGAGGCCTGCCTGCGTCGTTCTGGTCCAATCTGGCATCTGCATTTGGTGCACTGACTCCAGCTATGAAGGCCCAGTCAGGCCGTTCCCCAACTCTGGTGGACATTCAGATTCTAGGAAGCGATCCAACTAAAATTTTAGGGGGAGTGCAACCCGCCCCCTGTAATTTAGCCTCCTATTGTCTGATCCAACTTGGAACCAGCCAGGAGTCCATCCTTCAGTCTTTTCTGAACTGATTTTCAGCTTTCATTGACTGAATGCCACAGGTTAGCGTCCCATTAAACGAACGCCCTGGACTGCAACAGAAGAGGGCAGAACTGGGCTTTTCCAACATGCTGGTTTCCTGGCCTCCTCCCGCCCGTCAATCTACCCCAGCAGCGCCATTTGGATAGCAAGAGGGCATAAGATGAAGCCCTGAGCTACATTATGGTCACAACTAGAGACATCCAAAATGCTCTGAGACAAAAGGTTTAGTACACAACCAGTCACAGTCTATAACAGGAGCCAACAACACAACAACAAAAAAAGATTCTGGAGCTGCCTTTGCAACAGACTGGCCAAGCTGCTCTGGTTCTTGGCCCTGATCCCCAAGATGAGCGGGTGAATAAAGTGATAAACACACAGAGCCGTGTGAACTCGTTCCAAGTTAAGTGCCAGGGAGGGCAGGGCAGGACCAAGGCAGCTGAGGAGGGAGGGAGGGAACATGAGGAAGAGGGCCCCAGAAATAGCCCCATGGCCCAGATAATGGGCGCTTCAGGAGCCACGTTAGACCCACCGATCCTGTGGCAGTCACAGATCACTCAAAAGGCCGCAAGCTCCAGTGCCACGGAGGGTGCTGGGGAGAGGTGCATCTCACATTAGGACCGTCTGACGCTACACTACCCCACAGTGGGCTGTAGGCAGACCAGCTGTGCCCAGATGCCTCGACCGGAGCCATGCTCCTTCCCAGCTCTCTCCACACGCGAGAACTCTTCCTACCTTCAATGTGTCTCCTCACTGTCCACACGGCATTAGGATTACCAGGCAACTCCGAGACCGCCATTTCTGACACCTAGCAGGATACAGGACAATAACGGAGATGCAGAAGATTTGTGAAAATGAAAAGGCCTTAGAGGCTAATAGCAAACGCAGAATCCGGGTGCTGCAAGCCCTCCTTCCTTTTTATACAGCTAAATCCCAGACAAACAAAATACTTCGAGAAGAAAAAAACCAGGCGGATATTTTGGGGGTGGGGGGGAGGCATTTTTATCCAACACCTTAACCGGAGAAAGGAGGGTTCATCTGTTTTACTCCTTTACGGGAAGGAACAGTGACTCCTGGGCTTTTAGGTGCTTCAATTGACCGCCAGCAGCTCTCCAAGATCCCAAGCAGGGACAGGCAACCCAACCCTCCCCCCAACCCCACCCCCCCAGGACATGCCAGGGGCTGGCCCTGCCTTGCAGCCCAACATCAAAAGCCTGTTTCACAGAGGCACAGCACAAACACGGAGGAAAGTAACACAGCACTTTGGTCAATCGGCAAAGAATCCACCCTCAACGTTGGGCTCCATCTGTCAGAAGGGGTCCACACTCATTCAGGCGGCTTCTTACCTCCAGGCCGTGTCTCAGGACCCTCAGAGACGAACGAGGGCCCCTTCCGCACGCCACGTACAGCTGAGGGGTGTCTTCGTTTGCGAGATCAGCAATCTGCACAGAAATCCCAAAAACAGTAATAAGAAACCAAACCACCCATCTTGAGGTCTGTTTCTGCTTCTCTCCCCAAGCAGGAAGGTAAAGGCTGTCACCATCTGATGGGACGGGAACGCAGACATTGACTTAAACCTGGAGAATTTAGCAGTGTAACGAGGAACGAACAGGATTTAACTGTAAAATATCACCACCCCCAGGCCATTTGTCTGGCAGGCAAGCCCAGGCATCCTAGTTTTAAACAGATCACAGCACTTGCCAAAGAAAAATGGCCTCTTTCTGGGTGGCTTACAATCTGTTTAAGCACAAATCAATGTGCTTAGCAAGTTTCCTGTCACTCATGGCCAGGGGTATAAAAATAATTCCCTCTCCACTCTCATATCCCAACCATATACTCCTGGCCTGCTCCAGAAACCCATTTCCAAGGTGTACCTCTAGCCCCCCACTACCGCTTCTCAGAGTGAAGAAAGAGGGGCCTTCTCAGTTATGGGGTCACGTGGAGCCTCCTCCCCAAGGACCCGGGCCTGGCACAACCCCACTGCTGCTCCTGGCCCTCCCCTCCAGTGCCCCCTCTGCAGCAGCAGCAGAGTAACTTGAGGGGTTGGTTGCACAGCCCATCAGATGCTCAGTTTGTATTTAACCTTTCTGTTCCTCTACCGAGTCCTTCCCAAGGACCCGGGATAGGCAGTTGTTAAGGGTATTAAAACTAGCAATGCGGGATGTAAGCTCTTCCAAGTAAAGCTGCCTGTCAGAATTAACTGGTGGCAATTTCATCCATCTTGATGGTGCTCCAGTGGCATTCCAGGTGTTTTGGGGTTGCACCCAAGTTGTCTATCCTGCTCTTACTGCTTTCCTTTGCCACAGACGTTCTGCTTCTGTTTGCAGGTCTTTGTATTTTGTGATTCCCACTCCCACCACCACCATTTGTTTTTCTTCTCTTCTACTGTACTACCACATCCACTATCCAGACTTTTTTTGTCTTTCCTATTGACAATTGTTAAGGTGTTTTTGTATGGCAGAGGCTTGCCTGTTTGAATTCTAAAGTCTCAGAGCACTTTAACGTCTTCATTTTCTACAACTTTGTCTACTTTGTGATCCCACCAGTTCTTGCTTTCAGGCAAATGGTATTTCGTGCAGATCTTGCAATGCCCCACTCTTGCTTTTTTGTCATGTCATTGGCTTTAGATAGTCTGTGACATCTCCTTGTAGCAGCTAACCGTGTGTGTGTGTGTGTACGCGCGTGCGTGTTTCTTCTGGCTCTGCAAGCCTTTGTTCCTAAGACTTGGTCTTGTGCTGTTAGAAGGAGCCCCTCTGCCTCTTTCTTCAGCTTTCTTGCTCTTAGTCATTGCCAGGTCTCAACTAGTTCTCTCTCTGTCTCTCTCTCTCTCTCTGTGTACACTGGCCATGTAATATTTTGCCTTGCCGTGTCTCTTTTCTATTCTTCATTTGATCTTTCTTGTAAGCCAGTGGTATTCAATAATAATATAATATTATTGTTATTAAAAACAAGAAAAACAAAACATTAAAAACAGCACAAAAGCAAAAAGAAATGTAGATTTAGCAAGATAACACAATGTGGAAATAAAAGAAAACGAAGTAGGTTAAAAGGGGGCTTCAATCATGCTGGCCAAAAGCCTGGGTAGGAAACTTCTTCAAGTCCCTTCAAAGTGCCAGCAGGGTGGGGGCCATCCAGGTCTGAGGGAGACCCTCATTTCAGAGGGCAGGTGCTGTGACTGAAAAGGCACACTTCTGAGGTATGGGCAGATGCCCCTGTTCGAGCAAAGGAATGCTGAGCTGGCCAGGCAGCCGCTCAGGCCCTGTGCCATGCAGGCTCTTAGACAGTGTAACCGGCATTGTGAATAGGCAGAAGCAACCAACAACTGGTGCAGAGAAGTTATGCAGGCATACTGAGGAATGCTCATTACTGCCCACAACTTGGGAAACAGGTTCTCAGTTACATTCCTCCCCTCTGGAACGATACACACACAAGATCCACATGGCTCCCATCCTGATGACCTCCAGGAGCTATTGAAGACATGACTCTCCTCCCAAAACTCAGGGCAGGTTGACGGTTCAGTGCTATTTGGAAAAGGTTTTTTTATAGAAATGTATCCCTTTGGCATGTTTATGAATTCTTTTTCTATTGCCTGTTATTGCACTGTTCAGAAATTTTTTCACAATTTTTTAAAATTAAAAATTATAGGTAGCGTTGAGCTGAGCTCTTTCTTATGTTTGGTCTTGGGTAGTAAATACATTTTGATTAAGGTATGTAATATTTAAAATTCAGTGTTGTGTGTAAGAATTCATGCAAAATAATCAATTTTATTTGTCAAATAAAATGGCTAGTTATTACAAGAATATACTGGGAGTAAACTGAAAGGAATTGTTCCTTAACAATCATACTGGTGCAATTTCTCTGAAAGTAGTGATTCTTTTTTAAAGAAAACGTATCTTACCATTTTAACTGTGAAGTTTAAAATTACTACTATGCTGAAGAGGAGGAGTTGGGTACTGTGGCATGATGAACACTGATGACAAAACCCAAATGCTAAACTGTCGCACAGCTTATGGACCTCCTGCGTCCTAACAAAAAGGGCTGGCCTGCCAGCAGCAGGCAGGCAGAATTACATAAAATGTGGCAATATTCATTCTGAACACAAATTAACCATTTGCTCTCCTAAATAAGGAAAAGAGCAGTAGCTCTGCGGTAAATTTCCCTGGAGGAAAAGTAGCGGCCTGCCCTGCACTTCTGATCTATGCTGGGACTCTACTAGCTCCCACCACAACGAACTCGGCACCACCTGCAAAAGCACCACCACTTGCCCTCCAGGCGGAACAGCAACGTACCTGGCAGGACAAAATGGGAGAGAGGCTGTCCAGCTCATCCACCAGTACCAGGTTTTTAAGAGGTCGGGGCTGGAAGAAGAAGGTGTCTCCCTCCTCCAGAGGCATTGCAGAGGAGAACTCGGGCTCATCGTCATCATCTCCAAGGTGGGCAATCTGGTAGAGGTAGCTGAGACAGAGGAGGGGCAGGAAGGGACGGGCACCCAGAGGGGCTTGGCGTCAAAAAAATGGGCGAGGCTCCCATGTTGGCTTTCTCCACAGACTGCCTTCCCATGCCCGAAGGACCCCCCCGAGATGGAGAAGGTGGGACTGGAATGCAACCAGAAGCCCTTCCAGGCCCACCTCTTGGTTTGGAAGGGAAACCGGAGATCTTACTTACTGGTTTCCAAACTCAGAAGCCACAAAAAGAAAGCCCGTTTTCAGCACACACATGGCTGCAGCCACAGGAACAGTGTCAAAATACTTCAGCCGAATTTCTGTGACCTGAAACCACCACAAAGTGCATGAGACACTCCTGGTGGTTTTTGGTCTCCTTTTCTCTCAAACTAAATGTGCTCAGACTTACCATATCTTCATCAGTCTCCAAGGTGATTTTAAAGATATCACCCTGCTCTGTTTGAGCTAAGAAAAAAAACATAGACTTGGTCTTGTGGGTAGCAGAGCAGACGAAGATCATGCCTCTCTCAGGGTCGTCCAAGTCATTCTGTCAAAACAAGAGGACCAGGTTAGTGGTCCAAGTACAAAGGCGGCCTCGAAGGGGCAAAGCCGTCTGTTTAAGAGCATGAAAGAGCATTTATGCTGAAACGCCAGGAGTCGCCCAGAGGAAAGGGGCTAGGGAGCGTCCGTGAAGGCGGCGAGCAGATCTCCGTTCTCTCTGGAGGTCCTAAAAGAGGTGACCCCTCCCTAAGGGCAGGATAGCAAGAGTGCTCTCTGGCCAGCTCTCTTCCTCGTTCTCCAACTGGACGGCTTCATGGACAGTTTCCCATGTTCTCTTTATCAAAGCCTTGTTCATCCTTATAGGAAGATTTGAGCATCATAAAGTCTCGCATCAAAAGTCAACGATACAATTATCAAGGCCAAGATTTTCTATATTTTTCCTCTTTTGGGAAAAAACCTGGAGCTTCTATTTTTTTAAAAAAATAATTATAACTATTTCACAGCTTGCATTGAGACCTTACATTCTGCCTAACTATTTTCTACCATTCTCCAAGGACTACAGAAATGAGGTCTAGGAATACATTGGGGTGGGGTTTTTAAAGTACTGAGGAAATGACGTTTCCAGAGGAGTAAAGGTCACAAGATACTTACCCTCCTCCTGGGAATTGGACATCGGATATCTGGCTGGTCACCAAAGTTTTTGTACGTAATGTAGTTTTCAGAGCAAATCAGTACCCCACTCGGACCATCAGAGCCTCCAGGAACTATAGAACACGGTCACAAGCATGGCCAAAGAAGAAAAGGAACGAAGTTCATCTTTCTTTTCTTTATATAAAAAGGAAAAGTTCTTTCTGGCAACATATATGATTCAAGTTCTTTCTGGCAATCTTTCTGCAAGACGACTGAACGGCAAACACTGAAAGGGCTGCTGCACCTCTCCTTTCAAGGGTTCACCTATCATTCTTAGAGGTTGATGATAAGGACTGGGAGACCAGAACCACGGCAAGGAAATGTGTAAGCGAAAAGGAGGAAGTATTCAGAGGCCAAAAAAAGTTTTTTCTGACGCAGGTTTTTAGCTGTTCAAGAAAGAGACTTTAAACTGCTGTTGAAATTTTGCAAAAAGTGTAAAGAAGAGCATCTATGACTGAAGGCCCGGAGACTTAAACATATGAAGAAGGGTTGCAGGATTTGGGTTCGGCTAGTCTAGAGAAAAGAAGGACTAAGGGTGACATGGTAGCAGTATTCCGATATTTGAGGGATTGCCACAAGGAGGAGGGGGTCCATTTATTTTCCAAAGCACCAGAAAGCAAGACAAGACAGGAAACCATGGTTGGAAACTAATCAGGAGAGAAGCAACCCGGAATCAAGGAGGAACTTCCTGTGAGAACAATTAGCCAGTGGAACAACTTGCCTAGAAGCACCCAGAAGTTGTGGGTGCTCCAACACTGGAGGTTTTCAAGAAGAGATTGGACAGCCCCCTCTCTGAAACCGCTGAGGGTCTCCTGCTTCAGCAGGTGTTGGACTAGAAGACCTGCAGGGTCCCTTCCAGCTCTATTCCAATTGATGGCTTAAGGTTTCAGAATGGAAGATCAATACACACAAGCTGTTTGCCAGACAGAGGGTGAAACGCCACGGCTAAGATCTTATTAAAGATTCTACGGCACGCACAAAACAGACAAACTTTCTCCAGGTTTATGAATCCTGTATATATGCCTTTGCTCTCCAAGGGCTGAAAAAGAAGGTACCTGTTATTAGAAAATTGCCGTGTTCTTCCAACGGTTCACTGTATTTCCTGACCACGTGGTTCAAACCTAAGTCCAACTCATAAAACGTCAAGGTCTGCTGGGTGTTTGCCGCAGCTTCTCCAGTGGGGTCGTTGTCTGCTTCCTAAGGGGAAAAATACCATTTATGTCCCATGTGAAATTTGAGTAGTTTATTCTTTTTAAAAGTATATCATGACAAGGACGTGTCTAGTGGAAAGCACACTCGGGATGCTTTACAATCACCTGTAAAAACTGGCACAACTCCAAGACGTTAAAGGGTTCCTATCTGGGCTGCCAAGCTTCCTGAGGCCACCCATTCCCTAAAGGCCTCTGCAGAGCCCAGCTGTCCAGAGCGAGCGTCCCCAGGGAAGCGACCCCCCCCGCCCTGCACCACTTCAGGCCATCAGGCCCAACGCTCTTTGCACAACCTGAGCTGCAGTGCAGGTGCTCCTTTCCGCTGCTTCGCACGAAGGGCCCTTTTGGCCTCAGGTGGGAGACAGCTATAAACAGCAGTAGCTACCCTGAAAGCCTCATCGTCCACAAGCTCTCCATCCCACTGAAATCATCTCATGTGGCCCATTATCACAACTGCAGACAACTCCCCTCTGTGCCGCTGAAGGATTACAGTGTGGAAAGGGGTGTGTGACATTTTACAATGGCCAGAAGTGTTTTGTGGCACATAACGCACCCTTTCCAAGGCCATTGTAGCTTCAACCAGTTATTAAATGATGTTTGTAAGTCAAGAATAGCCTCAGCAGTGACGGAGCACACAGAATCCATGGAAATGGATCCAGGCTGACATTTTCATTCTGTCCACTCTCCTAAAAGCTGCAGCTGCTATCACCACCAAACAGGTGGGACAGGGCGGGTTTTAGAGATTCTCCTTCCAAGCCATTACCAGCACCTCCCAATCCCAAGCTAAACACAAATCCCTGCCAGTCTCAAAGCACAGACAAGGTTAACAATTGCACTCACTAGGAGCACCTCTCGCACGTGTGTTCCTTGTGCTGGAGAATACACTCAGGTGCAAGCCCAGGGAAGCAGCAGTTTCACAACTACAAGCCAGGCACCAGCATCAACAACCTCCGCAAGCTGACCTAACACCAATTTAATTATTTTAGAAATCATTTTAGAGAGATACTACCTCGTAATCCATTTCCAGGCAAGCGAACATGGGATTTTCAAACCCCACATCAACTCCAACCACATGATAAACCAAGGTGTTGGCCTTGTGGGCTTCCAGTGGGGAAGAAATGGTGAGCCGAGCAGCTGCGTCTCTGTTCAGAATGTACACAAGTTTCTGCTTCTCGATGGCACCTGCAGGCAAGGAGGGGAAATGCTGAAAGGGAAGCCGGGAGCCCTCAGGCTCAGGTTCAGAGCCGCCCAGGCTCCCAAGACTCATCAGGCCAGCTCAACAGGCAGGGCTCAGAGCTGCCCCCTCAGCTGGGCTTTCCTTGCCCCGCCAATATGAAGATCAGAATACAGTGGTCCCTCTACTTACAAACTACTCGACATACAAATTTTTCAACTTACAAATCTAAAACTGTTGGCAGTTTTAGATGCGGTTTCCTCGACTTACAAATTTTAGATGCGGTTTCCTCGACTTACGAATTTTCCAAATTTGGTTTGTGGTTGAAGCAGGCAAGGCAGGAGGAAGAACCTTGCTGTTCTTCCCAGTTGTCACCCTCTGCCTCCTCTTCCCAGAAAT
>JANHFR010008085.1:8334-18851 GCA_032468015.1 Mimophis mahfalensis | reverse complement strand
ACAACTTTAAAAGCACAACTATGAAGACGTGGGAAAATACCCGAACAAAGCATAATGCCATACATATATATATATATCTCCATATATCCTACAGATAGTCACTATTATATATTATTTACTATTAATGTTCCCTCCGGATGATTAAATGTATTTGAACAATAGTCATAGCAAGTCATGTGCACATGACTGCTTCTTTGGACACACATAAGTAAATAAGAATGGCTTTTATGTACTCTTGGTTTGCTTGTCTGCAGACTACAGTAAACTGAGATCTGACTCCTTTCTTGGTCATGCATATCTCATTACTAAACAAGGAAATGAAGATGATGCAATGGTAGCATTACTTCTCTCCTAATGTCTAGTGAAATACTTTAAAATTGCAGGGCTGAAAAAGGCAGGTAGACTTTTGAGAAGGTAAGTCCATTCAAGATAGGTTCTTTTTCCAAAAGATATCTGAAATGAAAAGCGGGAACTGAAAACCAAGCAAGAACTGAGTGATCAAGGGATTGAGATAACACGGTGGTCATATGTGCAGATACAGTATAGATATAAAAAGGATGTTAAAATATATGGTTCATAGGAAAAATTAACAGAATTAGATTAGATATTAACAGGAACAGATGAAAATTAATAAAGAAAACATATAGCTACTTATTAAGTATTAAAATGGAGGATGAACAAGTAAGAGACAATAATATGGGCTAAACATTTTGGATATCTGATTGAGTTAGATAAATAGCAGACATTATGGGATAGAAACTATAAATTAACAATGTCTACTGCATATAAAAAAAACCTTTATAAAATATTTTATAGGTGGCATTTTCCGCCCTCAAGTTTAGTAAGGATGTTTAAGGATAAATATGTAAAATACTGGAAATGCCAGCAGACACCTGGTATGTACTATCATATGTGGTGGACATGCCAAAAAGCAAAAAAATATTGGACTAAAATACATATATGGCTGGAAAAAGCATATTGACTTGAAACCAGAGACAGTTTTGTGGGACATTTTACCAGAAAAATATAATAAAGGGAATATGTATCTGGTTTTACAAGTACTGACTGAAGCTAGAACAGTATTTGCACAACAATGGAAAAGTGAAGAGATCCCAACAGATGAAAAGGTGATTAAAAAAAATACTAGAATGTGCAGAAATGGATAAGCTAATACTCACAATTAAGGAAAAGAAAGCCACTGAACATTTTTTTGACTTGGGACTTATTTTATCAATGGTTAGCAGACAAAAACAGGAGCTAGAAACAGGGAAATAGATGAAAGGATCAGTGATATAAGTAAGGTATGTCAAATTGGGCAAATAAATATTATTGCTATTAATACTATTACAACTGCTACTAGCATAATGAATATTGTTGTAAACACTTGAATTATTATTTCCTAAAATGATTTGTACCCAGACAACATAATACAGAGGTGGGTTTCTACTGGTTTGGCCCAGTTTGGGTGAACCAGTAGTTCCGTTTGGGCCGGTTTGGATTTAGGTCCTCCCGCCCACCTGGATGCTATTCTGACCTTTATTTCCTGCTTGTCAAGTCCAGCTGATTGGTGCAGCAGTGCAGATTGGTGCACCTCAGCTGTTTTTCAGCAGAGCAGCTGCAAGAAAAGGTCAGTAGTCGCCATATTTTCAAATGGAACACATGCACGTGAAGCAAACTGGTTGTTAGACCAGTTGAGACCCACCCCTGACATAATGTTCAATTGAAAACAGAATTTTTGGATGTTATAAAATAAAATACTGTAAAAACTTATTATTAAAAAAGGATAGGTTCTTTATCCAGAAGTTATCTGAATCCTCAAGATAAAAGATGCAACATTTCAGTGTACAGTTAAAGAAAATGTGAACAATCTGTTAAAGTTCAGTAAATATCTCTGTATAAGGATGAACACAAGTAAGATAGACTTGCCATTCCTTCTTGTTTTCCTCTAAATAACACAAAACAAATATAGAAAGGGCAACTGCTCTTTCTGTTGTTGATTAAGCATGAGGGAGTCAATCCTGACTGAAATCACATCAAGAAGAGAGGGAAGCTCAAGCTTATTTAAAAAAGAAATATATTGACATCATTAGAAGGGTTTCTCTTTCTTTCTATACCCCCTCAGCATCAGTGTCAGTGAGGATTTCATAAAGCAGCTCCTTCATAAAGATGGCCTTCACAAGACAAAGGAAGATATAAGCTTCCTTCCTCCTTACACAATGATATCAATAAACACCGTGCTTCCAGTTGCTTTCCCTGTTGTAAACAATAAAAGAAGGCCAATTGCGAGTTACTTATTTCATAAATCATAAATTTATTAACTCTCACAAAAAACAAGTGTGCCTAGTAACTATTGTCCAAAATGTAGAACAAAACAGAAGCCATTTATCATTCTTCTTTGGGGAATAAGTATCAAATGTAAAGAAAAATCACAGATGTAGAATTTTGCTACATTTCCAAGAGCCGGTACTTTTGAAATTAAACAGAAATTATATATTCAACAATATGTAACCAATCCTGTATTGTAGATTGGAAGAAGAACGAAGTAAGGATTCTCATGAGTTTAAGAGTAAAGCTACAAGAGACAATAGAAAGAAGCTTTGGCCAGATGTTTTAGAAAGAGAGTGGCAAGCTAGATTGAGAATGCTGCATGGAAAGAAGAGGTTTTGTCTTTGTCAGGTGCTTGAATGAAAATCAGTTCCATGCATTTTCAACTTCTGATGTTATTTTCCATTTGACTGCACCATCTCTGCTTCATGTCAGCAAAACTAGGAGAAATAAAAGAAGCACAAACATCAGGGGAGAAATAAAAGTTGAGATTTAGTTAATAGAAAGACCTCCCCCCCCCCCTATATTTTATCCATGTTTCTCTATCCCACCTTTTCTGGTAACTGTAAGGGGATTTCCTGGGGCTGTAAAGAGATCCTGAATTCCAAAACAGAACCACCCCACACTTTATGTGTTTGAACATGTGGCATTTTATGCCTTATCCACACCCTCTGCTAAAGCATATCCTCAGAGAGGCAGAAAATGGGGTGATAGAGAAATCTGAATACTTCACTGGTGCCTGCATGTTGACATTGAATGAGAAAATGTGTTGGAAACAAAATGTTTTCAGTGACAGAGTTGTTGGTTTCTTTCCTTATGAAGATCTCATACTGCTTAATCTAACTGTAATAGTTTAAAAGGCAATTGAAGATGGTCAGTCTGTATAATCATTAATATTTTCAGCTGCATCTTTCTATACTCTGCCCATACCAATGGCTAGATTTCCAGGAAAAAAACCCTTGCAAAATGTGTGCCTACACACCTAACCAGTTGCAAAGAAAGTTAAGAGAAAAAAAAAAGCTTTGAGAAGCAAATAAGAAAAGAATGTGTCTATTCAACCACTCCCTATTAGGGAAGCATAGTGGAATACTTCGCCAGAAATAAAAAATAATGTTTCAGATTCAAGAAAAAAAATGACAAGGAAACTTTTATAATATGTAAGCACAGCTTGAAAGCTGTGTCATGCAAATGCCATGCAAACTGTGGGATAACTGGTGTCCTCTGGATAGAACAAACTTGCAGGAATCCCAGTCATCATCAGGTAACTGGACTTGTAATCCATGATACATAGATAGGACAAAAATCTTTGACAAAACTGAAGTGAAGAAGCTTCTTGGATGAGAAACTTCTGTGAGGAAAAAAGAAAGTCCAATTGCTTTTTGGGGAAAAAAAACAAAACCACCTTTGGGACAACCATGACCTGGATGACTGAGAAGCTCCATAGACATCTTTGACAAAACTAGTAAATTTTTCTCACTTCATATCCCGTGAAAAGCAATGAACTGACAAACATGAATTAATGCTTATATTTCCAACTTTTACTTCAGAACAGACTGCCACATCGCATAGGGGTGTATAATGTATTTCAGTTTATTGAGGGAACATTAGGATGCTTGGAGTAAAATTGGATAGAGCAGAATGGCCACCCCAGAAGGAAAGTACCAAGCAGTCTCCATTTGTTCCAATCCAACGAAGCAGGTGATCAGTGGATCAGGAACATCTAACTTCACCTGATCTCTTTCTTCCAATGAATCACAATGTTAGTCATAAAGGAGCATGCCGGCAGCCAGACACCGGAGACCATACGTTTCGGCATGTATGGCACAGATATAATTCATTACTCTTTCAGATGGTGCAGTTGGGTGTGGCTGCTACATTGTACATAAAATGACAGCATATAGAATGGGGGAAACGGCCATCTTGTTCTTTGCTTCAGACAACAGAATGATTTCGGTTACCCATGGAGAGCATGGAAAGCTGAGGAAATGCATTTAGGGCCATATATGATCACTACTGCTTTGATTGTCAAAATGAGCTGCTAGTTTTTACTGGGTTTTTTTTTTTTTAATATAATTGCAAGTTTATCGTGTGGGGAAATTCTGTATCTGTCTATACTCTGAAAGTATGCATTCATTAAAAGAATAACTCCCTCTCTTTCTCAATATTGAGGTACTCAGATACAGATATCTTACAAAAGACATTAATACTGGAAATGCAGTTGAACTTTATCCTGATGAATTCAACTGAGGTTCCCCTGGACATGGCAGGCGAAGCAAAGAATTAATCTGTAAGGGGAGGAATTTTATCCTTCGGTAAGGGGGAATTCATATTCTTAACATCGACAGCAGCTCCCTTCAGATCTTAAAACTGCATGAGTTAGCGGAAGGAGCTACAAGCTGAGTCACTGACAAAGGTTAATGAGCATAAGGGCTGCAATAGCAAACACCCATTAGCAGAACAAAGGAGCTGTTGCCAGTTAATAGTGCATAGCTAATTCTGATTTAAAAGATGGACCATGCCTTGAAGGGCCCATCTCTAGAGGGATTCAGGAAGAGCTTCCCCCCAACACACACACACACACACACCTTTTTCTGCAAAATAAACTTATATAGAAAGAAAAATCTTGATTTTAAGAAGAGACTTATATCAATGCAAGGTGAATAGGCTACCTGCAGGTAGTCCCCGACTTACGACCACAATTGAGCCCAAAATGTTTGTTGTGGAGTGAGAAATTTGTTAAGTGAACTTTGCCCCAATTTACGACTTTTCTCACCACATTTGTTTAACTGTATCCTGCAGATCTTAAATTAGTAACACGGTTGTTGAGTGAATCTGGTTTCCCCATTGATTTTGCTTGTCAGAAAGTCACAAAAGGGGCACTGCAAAAGATACTGAGTCAGCTGTCAAGCATCGAAATGTAAAGCCCGTGACCATGGGGATGCTGCAACCGTCATAAGTGTGGAAAATAGTCATAAATCAGTTTTTTCAGTGCCATTGTAACCCGGAGTCACTAAATGAACTCTTGTAAATCAAGGAGTAACTGTATTTGCAGAACACATTGCTTGTTACACTTATTCTTATATACTCCGATCACACCACTGCTTTATGACAGGTTTTTTTTTTTTTAGTATTTTCATGAACTGGTTATTGTTTATTACATTTATATCCTACCTTTTCTCCAGGAACTCAGAACAGACCACATGGAGATCTCCCTTTATTTTATCTCCACAACTACAGATAATCCTCGATTTACAACAGTTCATTTAGTGACCATTTGAAATTACAATGGCATTGAAAAAAGTGAGTTTTGACCTTTTTTCACACGACATTGCAGCAGCCCCATGATCACGTGATTAAAATTCAGATGCTTGGCAACATTTATGACAGTTGCAATGACCTGGGGTCCTCTTTTGAGACCTTCTGACAAGCGAAGTCAGTGGGGGAGCCAGAGTCACTTAAAACCCCTGGTACTAACTTAACAACCACAGTGTTTCATTTAACAACTGTGGCAAGAAATGGGGCACAATTCAATTCAATGTTTCACTTAGCAACAGAAATTTCAGGATCTATTGTTCTTGTAAGTTGAGAACTATCTGTATAAGCCTATGAATTTGGATGGGCTGAGCCTAAATTAATTAGAAAATTTCCATAGATGAAAGTGGATGGAAACTGAGCCTCCTCAATCTTAACCCAACACCTTAAATCAGTGATTCTCAAGAGGTAGCCTGCAGTGTCCCACATTATTTCCAAAGTCTGCTTACCTTCTCAAACCTCTCCTTGCTACGTTCACGGAGAGTCAACTGGTTTGACAACAGCCTACTCACAGCCTCAGTCCCCGTTTCAAACGGTTCATTTTAGACTGCTTTTTAGCAAAGAAGAATGCTTAAAATGGTGGATAATAATAAATATAACTATAATTGTTACATTCAGCGAATAAAATTTCACTGAAAAAGTGAATTCACATTATCTTAAAGATAAGAATGTACTGTAGTTAGGTCATGTATGCAAAGATTCATTCCATTTTTCCTGTCAAACATAAGGACCTTGGTCTTTAAATTTCATATTCATTATGTCATGCAATCTACCTAATATTGGCTGTAAATCATTTAGCCTGTCAACTAACAGTACTACATCATTGGTATCAAACATACATTTATATTCATTTCCCTACCATTGCAAATATCTTTTATATATTTATCCATAAGCACTTTATGCCAGGGGTCCCCAACCTATGGGCCGTGGCCCACTAGTGGGCCTTGAGGGGATTACAGCCGGGTCATGGAAACGGCCAGCAAGTGAGTGCATGCGCATCCTCACTTGCATGAACTTCAGGCAAGCCTGTGCATGTGCGCTCCATTTGCATGAGTGGCAGGCACACATGCACACCACTCGCACAAATGGAGCTGCATGGACCTACATGTACTTGCCAGCTGTTCATGCAGAACCATCCCCTCTCACCCCCTCCCCACTGGTCCACAAAGCCGGAAACCTTGGGGAAATCTGCATTATAAAACCAATGAGACATCACACATCCTAGTCTTATTCCCAGCCCAGTGTTGAACCGTTTACAACATATTCAATTCATTTTCATACTTCTTTACTTTCATCATATACTGTTCTTATCACATTGAGCAATCATCCTTCCAATCTTATTTATGCAAAACATTCCATAAGATAAGCTTTAGACTTCAATCATACCCTTCCTCTAAAAAACCAAATAAAATACAATACATTTTCATAGTCATACTTTTATCAGAGACTGGCTGAACAGCAAAAAAACCCCCAAAAAGAAACCATTCAAAAAACCAAATAAACCACTCAAATCAATCCCAGTTTTATCCATCCCAAATTTTTGGTTCATTCTTTTCCCATGTATATGAATGCCTAAATCATTTTCTAAGCAGCTACTAACAAGTTCCGATTCCAATTCATTCTTGGCTATTCAAATAGGTCACATCTTTTTTCTGTGCTCTCTCATTCTTTCTTATCCATTAATGTCCATCTTTGTACATATTAATACATATTTTAATTAAGATATTAGCTCTGTGTGTTTGGATAGGTTATTATATTTAGCTATCCTCTTACAATGTCTTCTAATACCATAGTACAATTTTTTTTCCTCCTTGTTTGCATTCATTTAGAAAGTTGCACAATTTTTCTGAAAATTTCTTCTCTAGTTCTATTCCTCCAAATGCAACTTTTAATTATCATCAAGTTAAGAATTCTTAATAATTCATATGGTATATAATTTGTAAAATTTACTCAAGTAAATAAAGTACAAAACATAGATGTTTTATTCTTGCAAACTTTCTTGCAAGCCAACTTATTATTGCCTACAATTATATGCATACATGTATATGTATAAGTATGTGTATGTGTATATGTATATGGTAGTGACTGTACTCTGGAGGCAATAGATTTTTTTAAAAAAATATTTCCAATGGACAAGGGAAATGGAACTGTCACTTCAGTGGTCTATATTGAAAAATGGGCAAGAACAAACTACAAATGGCCTTTAAATAGAGGAAACAGCCTTGGTAGTGCAGGCTGTTAGTACTTAGCCTAGCAAGCCAGCTGCCTGTAATTAAGGCATGTTTGAATCTCATCAGGCTCAAGGTTGACTCAGCCTTCCATCCTTCCAAGGTAGGTAAAATTGAGGACTCAGAATGTTGAGGGCAGTAAGCCGACTTTATAAAAATGCAGCTAATAAGCAGGCATATACTAAAGAATGAAGGCTATTGCTAAGCACACTGAGTTGTGCTTAACAGATTGTAAACCGCCCTGAGTCTCCGGAGAAGGGCGGCATATAAATTGAATTTTTTTTAAAAATTGTAATATATGCAGTGAAATCAACAAGTGCTATCAACAGAAGTACTAAGAGAAGCATCATAATAGTTAGGCATGCGGCTCTTATGTAAAATATTTATGTAAGACTGCCTCTGATTCACTGGCACAAAAAGTGTCAAAATTCATGAATTTCATGAAGAAAATAGCAACTATAAATGTCAGCTGAGAAAAAAGCATGATTCATGCTGAGGGCCAGTTTAGGCAGCTCCGCTGTAAAAATCCAGTGACAATTACATATGAATGCTTCTCCTTTTTTTTTCAATGAAACCAACTTTGCCATGAAAAGTGTGAT
Organism: Mimophis mahfalensis; assembly: GCA_032468015.1. Lineage (NCBI taxonomy): Eukaryota > Metazoa > Chordata > Lepidosauria > Squamata > Mimophis > Mimophis mahfalensis. The sequence goes on along the minus strand of JANHFR010008085.1, from coordinate 10,387 downwards.
CACAGCCAAATAAATTTGTTTCACAGAAATACCTTACAGCTCATATTTGTGGTAGTAGCTTTGAGTCATTTAAGTAGCTGCTGTGAAGTCATCTTGTTTCTGAGAACTCCTGTATAACACAATAACTGCTGCTGTCCAGTCAATGCTTAAGGCCTCATGGTTATTTCCATGTTGATCCCTGCTTTATTACATGTGGGCCAATCATAATTATGTCCATTGACTACTTCCAGGCCTTGCTGGCCATAAGGTCATAGTTGGATTCCTTGGTCATCTGCTCCAGTGGTTTCCAACTCCAACTTTGGTGGCATTCTTTATGATTGTCCTCATTATCACACATAAGATATTCACAATTAATTATGTGATTCATAATTACATGATTCTGGAACTTTGTTGCAGCCTGTAGCTGGTGGGAGACAACTGATGTTCATCTTGTTATCATGCCTGTATGGGAAGGAATCACCTACAATTCAATATTGGCAAGAACGAGTGTTTGGGGTTTAGTGCTCTTCTGGAGTCCATCTTTAATTCTTGAAAGGGTAGCACTTCAGAGTTGGTGCCAAGTTTGGGGTCTTCTTGAATTCTTGGTTCCTACCCACAGAACAGGTGGAAGCAGTAGGTGTGGGGAGGGTGTCTTATGATTAGTTACTCATGCTTAGTAATCTCGCAGCAGTGTTACTGCAACTTGCTGTACATGGGGCTTGAAAACCACCCAGAAATTCTAGCTGATTCAACATTCAGGTGTTATGTAATTTTGGATGCATAGCCTTCTACTTTTTCCCATTACAATTCAAGCAGCTGATTATCACCTTTAAAGTTCTGATTGGCGCTGGCATCCTTGGTCATGAATTTCCATCAACACAGTGTTCTTTCAGCCCTGGAGTTCATTTGCTCGCTCTCTATTGACTGTGCTTTTGGTGCTGCTTCTTTCTTCATACTTAGGCTATAGGTATATCAACTCTCTTTTTTCAGTTAGTTAGACAAGAAGGCCACAAAGTGTCAATAGGAGTGCATGTAGGAAAAGGCTTAAGCAAGATAACCCATACTATTGGAAATCTCTAATGAGATTAAGGTAAAGCAGGAGCTTTATTCAACCACTACAATACGGGCATGTTTTATTTCAAAATTACATTAACATGGATCTCATCAAACAGTGACAGAGTTGTAACGTCCTGCATTCATCCATGGCTGCCTGATGCTTGTTCATATCTCCATGTAGAAACTCAAACACACACTTTCTGTTAGTTTTGCCAATAAGGAGAAGGTGGAAGTACACAATAATTTAATGTCTCATAGGAATTATTCCCATAGGAGAGAGATGGAAGAGATACAGAAGCTGGACTGGCATTAGAGGCAGAGTTTTAAATCATCAGAAGAACTCTGGGAAGGACAACTGAGATGGAGGTAATGGCTGGCAACTAAGATGGATTCTAGTCAGCTTTGGCTGTTGAAGATTTATGGTTTTAATAAAGGTCAATGTGACATAGCAAATCCAAATTGGATTGGGCAGTAGTTATATTGCTAAAGGCTTGTTTGTTGGAAGTGGCCCAAGACCATGAAGTAGAGGAAGATAAGCCAGGGAAGATGGCTGAAGATGAAGAATAGGCAGCACTGTCTACCCAATGCAGATGGGCCTTATAGTGTTAAATATGATTTTAAAACAAAATGACCAGAGAAAAGCCAGCACCAATTATTGAGACAATATCTGTACGCCATTGCCTGCAAAATGCAAAGTTAAGTCAACATTTAATTCTTACATATCTAAGGTTAAAAAAAGGTGATGTTACATAAAATTCGGCAATAAAGAAGAAAAATAAGTCATTCCACGCTTTACAATCTTAAATGCTTATTTTAATTGGGTAAAAGAAAGGATGTGTGATGGAATGCAATATTCTGTATATAAATTATAATTTGCAAAGCTTGGCTGGAAGATTTAAACTAGTTTTGTTTTGTTTTTGTTTCTTAAAATAAATTTATTTATTCATTCATTCATTCATTCATTCATATTTTTATACCGCCCTTCTCCCTAAGGACTCAGGGCGGTTTACAGAGCATT
>JANHFR010008084.1:32205-45300 GCA_032468015.1 Mimophis mahfalensis | reverse complement strand
ACAGGAAGGCCTGGAGGAACATTGTGCATGGGGTCGCGATGGGTCGGACACGACTTCGCAACTAACAACAACAAAGCTCAAAATTCTGTATTCACTTCATCATTCTGCCTTCTCTGATTTGGGGAATTTGAAAGGGAGAAAGCCTTTTGTTGGAACTAACCAAGACTGGCCACAATTCTGGTAAACATTGGGGACTAAGTTCATATGAAATATATTTCTACTCATTTATTATTCCACAAAAAATGTGATCTACTGATAGATTGCTGCAGTTACTTTTCTCATGTTCTTCAAGAACCAACTTTTTGATAAGGAACATGTGAGAGGCAACCGAAAATGATAAGAGCTGTTATTTCCTGATATACTTCTGACAGCTCTTTAGTATCTTGCTAAACATCTTAAGATATGGAACTGGGCATATGGCCTCTACCTGATTCGTGTACTTGTGACTTTTTAAATAAATATCATGCAGAACGGTCATGTCTCACAATCTCTGGTTACTCTTATCCTTTTCAATTATGCAATTGGTTACTGTAATATGTCCAGTATCTTGGCCTACTACAATACATAGTAACTACAAAGAGTTACTACAAAGTTACTGCAATATGATTCTTGGATGAGAACAGAATAATCAATATTGATGTGTTTGAATCACCAAGTATACATACATACATACGTACATATGAATGATATCACAATTATCCTTAATGGCGAAACTGGCTTGGTGCTTATAAATGTTGTATTTTATGGTTGAATTTACACACTGTACTATGCTTTAGTCACACAAATAGATCCATACATTAACTATGATTTGTTTTAAACCCCAGATTTAAAACTGGACCTGTCTCTTCCTCCCACAGCAATTTCCCTCAGTAATATTACCTACAACCCTGTGGCTGGTCAGTGGGATGAGCTGCTATCCCCAGGGACTAGCAACTTTTTCTATTTGCTCCGAGCAATCCAATGCAAATGCTACTAAATAAAAAGTAAGAAACTCCAAGAATAGACTTAGCAAGTCATTGCTACTTTCCTCATCTGCAGTTTTGGTTCTGGTTTGGTCAAAAGATCATAGCTTATAAAACACTGGCTTTCCATAATATGCAAATATAAATCTATTGATTTTCTGCATGGTTCTATTTGCAAAGATTTAGTATGCCATAAAATTTAAGTTATGTAACCTTTGTGTCGGTGGCAAAGCATCAACAGGCATTGGAATGATTGCTGAAACTTCTAAATATTCAGAGATATGGATCAAGTGAGATCTACCTGGGTTATAGAAGGTCTCTTCTCCTTTGCCTTCCTCGCAAGGGTATCCAGTCCCTTCAGGGAGGAGAACAAGCCCTTCTTGCTCCACAGCCTCTGGGACAGAGACCACGTTCTCTTTCTGAGCGCTGCCTCGTCCCTGGAGCAGATCTGATTTGGGGGAATAGGGGAGAACAGGAACGGCAAGGAAAAGAAGGGAGAAGTCAGATGCAAGCACTGAACGGTAGAGCTCCTGTATGTATCTCTTCTGAGGAAACTGTAACCAAGATCAGTGACGGGAACAGGAGACAAAAGATATGTTCCAAAATGAGTTATCTTGACTGCTGTGGTGGCTTCTACAACACTTGCTTTTACTTGGGCAGATAAGGAGAAGAGGGAATGAAAGTTCTTAGGAGACAACAATTCTGCTATCTTTTAGAACAAACACAGCAATTGAAGTTCCCAGAAGCCCATCTCTCAGCATGGGAGACAATTTCATCAGGATGATAGTTAAATCTCTCTGTCCCAGCCGAGCCCATTGAAGTTCTCTATTTTATTCCAGTCTGGTGCGGGTGGGAGGTTTGCATAGCCCCCAAAAAAGGCTCCAAATCAAACCTGAAAAGACAGAGCTCTGACCTGCCCACCCACCCCCAAATCCCAGTTCTATGGATTTTCCACCCCCTTAGCTGTAGGTGTGGGTTGCACTTCCCATTGGAACCTGGGTGCAATCTGGGTGTCTTCCTGATCTCGGGGTTCCTGCTTGAACAGGTCATAGCCCAGAGGTTCTTGTACAGCAATGTGTTGTGCCCTTTACTCGTTTGACTCATAATCACTCATGGTGTAGACACCGCTCAGCCACATTTCTGTAATGCAGTTTAAATGGGACTGATTTCAAACCCCTCCCAGAAGGAAAGGCCTGCAATGCCTCGGCCAGCAAAAACGGAATTCGGGAGGGTTCTGCGCAGTTTCCCCAAGCTCTGTTTTCAGCTGCGACAGCTTCCCTGGGTTCCATTTTTGCTGGCAGAGGGTGACAGGTGGCCATCTTGGCTGAAAACAGAGCCTCAATGAGTGATATCGAGCTGACCATGCCCCCCATGGCCACATCCCCCCACCGTCCTAGGGTCTAATACAGTGGCCCTCAATGAAGTTGAGTTTGACACCCCTGCAGTAGGCCATACAGGGTTGGCATGGGCCCCAGTCCTCTTTCTGAAGTAATGACACCAAATAGGACCATAAAGATATCCTCTATTACTCTCCTTCCAGCTTACCAGGGCATGAAATGATGAGACTGAGAAGAGCCCAAGTCTTCCAAGGGCCATTTTTGAAGGACGACTGGCAGCAGCCAGAAGACTCTTTGGATTTGGAAGTTCTCCGCCTTGCAGACTGGCTAAGTAACAGCGCATTCTGAAAAGGTCCATGTTAAATTTTTCCAGATTCTGCTCCCACTGCTGAATCTGTTTAGGAACACAAATGAAGTATTAGAAGACAAATTGTGGAAAGGAGATGACTCTACAACTCTGATCTCAAGTTATTTACATCTGAAACAACAGAAAAGTTGATTAGTTTATTCTTTCCAAAACACATTGTCAAACTGTGTTCCAAATGCCCACGAAAATCGATACTGTGTCAAAAGAAACCTGGAACTGCAAGAGAAAAATATATAGAAATGTATCAGACCTACAGCTCCTCTAGTTTGTCTTCCCCAGTCTCTGCCTTTAAAGAGTTGATTCAAGACAATTATAAAAATTACTTTTTGGAGGCTGGGGATGGGGAGGAGTTAGAAATCACTATTTTTAATACTCACACTGAAGAATATTTACCACTCCAAGCTAAAAGGCCACCTTAACAGCTAATCCTTTTAAAACTCAGAAAATATAAAGCCACAACTGACAGATTGTCTCTTGTGTCAGAATTCAAATCTGAGATTAGTTCCTTACTTAGATTTCCACGAGGTAAGAGAGTTTTTCTGGAAATCTTTCTTACCAGTGCCTTCTTATATACTTTTATGGCATTCATGAGCTCTGTTCTGATGTTCAACTAAATATGTAGATAACCTTCAATTTGGTAGAAAATTGGACCATAATTGCACCCTTGGCCTGTTCTTTCACACATTCAGTTGGCAGAGTGTGGATGAGTTATGATCACGCAAACCAAATGTGAGAAGACCTCTCTATAATCTGTAGGGCCCTAATATAGAGGGAGCTCAGACTAGCTTGTATACAACCAAATGCAACTTTAGCTCTCCTTCAGATCTCCAACTTCACATGCAATGGTTGGTGACCAAAGTAGTAGCTCATCTGAACATATTAAAAGGCTGTAGTCCATAAGGTTCTTCAACTTCATCTTTCTAATTTATTTTTCCTGCCTAATGGGAGTCACAGAAAAACAAGAGAAGGGAGCAGAAAGAGATCCTAGAATATAGGAAATGTCAAGGATAAGAAAAATCCTAGAGTTTTTTTGTTTTCAATAAGCAATTGTACCTCAGAATCATGTCTGTGATAATTTTAATAATGTTTACAATTACAAAGGTAAAAAATACATATGAACTAAGAAAAAACATAACAAAGTAAAAAGAGAGAATCATTTAAAAAAGAAAAATATATATTAAACCAACAATATATATATACATAAATGATTTCCCCCCCTTCATCATGACAGATACAAACAATTTTAGAACTTAACATCTTCTATAATAGAGGTAGCTCTTGATTTATAAGAACAATTGGGACTAGGATTGCTGTTACGATCATAAAGCAAGACATCATATGATGCTACATTGCGGGGTGGCAAGCAACCAAGGTGAAGCCTCACCCACTCAGCCTGCCCAATCAAACATAGTTTGCCCAGTTGACTTCTCTCCCAGTTCCCTGCATCAATTTTTTTATGCCCAGCTGTCATGGGCAAAGCAGAAGCGCCTTGCTGCCTCTGCTATCTCCTTTTCAGACCAGTGGTCCCTAGGCTACCCTCATCCCAAAACCATAACGTCTAGCCACAACAACCTCCAGCAAGCATTTGTTCACCCAGCTGCCTTCTTCCCCAGTTCCAAGTACCAGCCTTTCTCCTTTTGTGCCCAGCCACCATGGAGAGGTAGAAGCACCTAGCTGCCTTTGCCATCTCCTTTTTGAACCCAGTTTCTCCAGTGAAATTTTCCTATGCGTGGCCCCCTGAACTGTTGGGATGCTGTGCTGTCTTTGTAAAGTTGCCCTGACTTTCCAAAGGTTCTCTAAAGATAGTGTAGCCTTTTTGAAAGCTGTGCTCTCTTCGGAAAGAAAGCACAGCTGTAAAAAGTCAGCACAGCTTTATGAAGACGAGTGTTTTCTGAAGACTGCACTTTCTACAGAAAGCCTTTGTAAAGCTGCACTGCCAACTGAAAACTGTGCTGTTTAAAGTATCTCTGGACTTCAGCATGAAACTATTGGCACAAGAAGCATTTATTAGAGCATTTATTAGATTCCTTTAAAATTGCTCTCTGTTTAGATTTCTCTCTTATTTAAAACTGAATTCCTTTTTGAAATGATCTTCATTTCAGGATCATGCAGGAAAGATCATAACATTGCAATCTACCCCTTCAATAACATTCAAATCATAGAAGTATGCAGCACAAGCATTCCATATAACCTCACAATTATATACACAACTAAGTCCAAAAGAGAAAATAATAGGTTCTAGAATGTTGCAAATACTGCTTAACCAAGCCAATGAACATTTATAGGAGATATATCTGATAACAAACAGAATTGGGATTTTAAAGAACCTATAAAGTGTCTTTAACTGGAAAATCTGTTGCGTAACTGGTCTGAAAAAAATACTTGGTGGTGTAGTGGACTAAAGTGCTGTTATGTAGCACTTAGCTGCCAACTGCCTGCAATTAAGGCAAGTTCAAATCTCACGAGACTCAAGGTTGATTCAGCCTTCCATCCTTTCGAGGTAGGTAAACTGAGCACCCAGATTGTTGGGGGGATTAAGCTGACTTTGTAAAACACCACTTGGGTGGGTGGGGGTCCGAATGCCCTAATAAGCAGGTATATACAAAGAATGAAGGCTAATGTTTCAAGGGGTTGTAAGCCACCCTGAGTCTCCAGAGAAGGGCAGCATATAAATTGAATTTTTTAAGAAAACTTCTTTTCTTTAGTGAACTTCACATTAAAAAGAGAGACACGTATGAGGTAAAGAAATTACAGGCAGTATTCCATGCCCCCAAGACCACACCATTAATATTTAGCATTTATTATGGGGAATTGGGGAATATTTATTATGTTAACTCACACCTATATGAAAAAAAAACCCAATAAAAACTCTGACTGTTATTGCTCTGGAGTCATCTCCATCATATCCCATACAGCCTTCAGCTTTTCAGCCAAAATTGAAGTTACTTACTCTATTACGGGTAGTGATTCAGAAATAAGACTTGCTGTGTTCAGTGAGGTTTACTCCCTAGTGTGCAAGGTTTCAGACTGCAGTCCCAGACCTTACTGCAATATTTTCTTACCTCCAAACCTAATGTGAAATAATGAGAGTGTATATTCTAGATCACCAAAATTAGAAAAACACCAGGAATGTTCTTGCCAGCATGCTAGTAGCTCCTTTAAAGCCTCCTTTGACTAGTGGACAGGAAAGCAGCAGCAGACGGCAAGCAAGGGAAGGTTGGAACACTTCATAAGATTTCAGAAATGAGGTAGGTAAATTGGAATTTGGTGCATGGTTAAAGATACTAGGTTAAAGAAAATTGTAATGATGTGACAAAGCAGCCCCAAAGAGTCAAGGCTGATTTTAAGCTGCATAGGCACAGGAACGTCCATGAGAAGATCCTGATGTAGAAGTATCTGGATTCAGGAAGTTTAAGCGGAATCTCCTTCTGGACGTCAAAAAAAATCTGCCCCAATTGGAGACTCAGAGAGCAATTCAGTTTCTCATCGCATTTGACAAATGGACAATGAAATTAAAAACCTTTATCTGCTTAACCAAGTGCCATTATAAATATGAAAAAAGACAGTTTTTGACCTAAAAGTAGTGCTGTGCTCTTCATCTAAGCATCGTATGTCAAAGGCAATCTTATGGCACAATATCAATATATATGGCAAAAAGTAAGCACTTCTGTTCACATTCGGACACAGAGCTCCTGAATAAAGAGACTACAGGTATAAACTATGATAATGTGTGTCTCAGCTAAAATATATATATTTCAAAACGAGAGTATTAAAGAATGACCTTATCATAAACTTTTCTAGCTGAGCCATAAGTACTATCAAAGAGTGAATGTGAGGATACGCATATGTATTTAAATCTAAGGGCTAAAATGTTATCTTTTACTTCGTCCTTAATAGCATATTGAAGTATTTTTTAAAAAAAATTAGCCTAAAGGATTTCAAAATAAATCCTCAATGACAGCTCTCACCTGCTGTTGAATTTAATGCATAATTAAACTATAGAATGTCTGCCAACTTAAAACAGTTTGAAAGAAACTTAATCAAAAGATAGGAGATAACGCTATTAAGAGCTGTAATCCGACATCAAAGATGAGATTAAGCTTCTTAATACCTGTTGCTGGGGAACACAAGTATAACAACCTGGTTGTGAGGCATCCTTAGTAATAATGGCAAAACAGACAGTTGGTTAAGAAATTATTTTTTATGTTTACTGTACAATATGTGTGGCATTTCTATTTAAATTTAGACTAAGGTGATTTGCCGACTCCTCTATTAAATTTCCAATAGAAACTCTCTTCCGTGGGCGGTGGATCAGAGACACTATTTTACAGCAGGACCATTTCTTTCTCAGTCAGCAAATTCCAATTACTGCTAGTGGGAGACAACGGATTGAACCCTTAGCCATCCCAATGTGAGGTGTCTCAGAACCTGGCCCTTTCCCCTGCTTTCTTTAATATCTACCCATTCTGGAAGATTGATGGTATCCAGTACAGATTTTCAATCCACAGCAAATTCATGAAAATTTTGGCCTGGTGCCTGGAAACTGTGAGGGACAGAACAGGCTTAGAGAGATTCACAATTAAGATGGTGTTGCTCTTTTGCAGAAGCCTTCTAGGTTCATCCTTGGCTCTGGGTGGGACCACGCCATTTCAGAAGGTCAGATGATCAACCTGGGATTCTCCTAAACATGGCACTCCTGCCAGATATGACTGATGTTACTCAGCCATGGCTGATATGCTACTTGCAGCCTTTCCTGAACCACGATGCTTTAGGAAGTGGAACTCATGTCTTGGTCATCTCATGTTTGGATCACCACAATTTCCTTAACATGAGGCCGCCCTTAAAGAGAATTGGGATGCAAAATGTAACTAGATGTTTGCTGACTGGCGCAAGCCAATATAGCAGAATAACACAAATACTGTGGTTGCTGCACAGGATTTACCACTCAGGCTCCAGCCCTAAATGAATTGCTAGTTATCTCCTATAAAGGGCTTCAGTAACTTCAGGAATATCTGTTCCAGGTGAAATATTTACCTAATATGTACAAGTCAAGGGGACATGCTGAGGACCCTCCAGAAAGTTAGACTAGGCCACAGCCCTTCCCAACCTTTGCTTGGAAACAACTTGTCCCCTGAGCTTAAAATGGCCCCTTCCCAAGCTACGGTTTAGGAAAGTGATGAAGGCAGAACTTTTTCAGGAAGAGTGTGGAGCAGAGGGTGTAATATGTCTGGTGGCAATAGTTCAGATAGCAGCAGGACTGTTTTGTGTTGATTCTTCCAATTTACACAGGAGAATGTGAATGTTTTCATGCATCTCTTTCAGAACTGTACAGAAATAACTACTTCCACATGTGCAAGAAGTGAGTGCCAAGAATAGTTACCCATGATAGCTTCCTTAAACATATGCTCAGTCAATTCTAACGCAACAGTGATTTCCTCATCTGCAACATATTGTCTTCAAAATGCTTGCTTTCTAGCCTAAAACTATTAACAAATGGCATACTTAAAAGAGGAGATATTTTGCAATGTGCAGAGGGTTAATCAACTTCACAGTACCTGATTTTCTATTGCTTTCCTGTTTTTAGGATCGCTAACAATCAAGAGTTGGAGCTCAGCCATCTTTTTCATCTTGCTATCCATGTCAATCTTCTGGTTAAGGGCTTTACTCTGACTTTTCAGTAATCTGACTGTATCTTCCTTCCCGAGTTTTTTTGCCAAGAGAGAAGCAGAAGCAGAATGTATTGCGGTAACCCAGTTTTCAAGGTCAGTCTGGCTTGTAGCCTAAAAAAAAGAGGGAAAAAAACACATTATAAACAGAAAGCTAAAATACAACTTACCAAGTTTCACAACCAATGGACAACAGTGTGAGATAATTCCATGATGACAGCACACAATTTCCCCCCTCAAACGAATGAAAGGCTGATTCTATACTACATACTATCTTGAAATGTCATCGCTAATAATTCTTAGGCTTTATCTAAAAAGAAAGAACTTTGCATAAAAGATTAAATTCATCACAGGGTGCTTGACTGCAAGGATGGCAATTACATAACCTATCATTAGCTTAATTTAAAAAAATATTATTGAATGGAAATTGTACTGGAAATTGTTGCAAATGAAGAAGCAGGAAGAAAACTTCAGTGACTGTCTAATAGCTGTTTATGCCATCTCCTAAATTTCTCTGTAAAGTATTAAGAGCCTAAAAAGAGCCTTTTGTGAGGAAAATGCAGGAGCTGCATAAAGTTGATTATACAGAAAAATACATTACAACATTCAGAAAAACATCGCAATTCAGTCAACCTGTTTTCTTCCGATCATTATGCCTGTCTTATACTAACTTAATTAACATCCTATTGATTTTAACTGATTTCTTTTAAGTCTGAGGTAGCCTTCATTTGGAACTTCTGTCCCAGCAGTCCATTTATGGAACAAAGAAAACTGAAATATCAATAGCAGAAGACATGTTGTCTTGCCAATTACAAGAAACGCAGATTGAATTCAACGCTTCTTGTTTCCAGGCAATGCATTTTTGACTGGCAATACATAAAATTATATGAAAATACTAGGCCAGTATAGTAAAAAAATATATACTATAATACTATAATAATTTTCCTACAGAGGATGTAAACAAACATTTATACCACATTCAAAAATAAGATTAAAACTATAATGTTTCTTTTCACCACCTTTTATGCCAATTACAAATCTGGGTTTGTATTTTCAATTTTCTGAAAATATCATTATGTTCTCTCTCAAAATGCACTCATCAAACCAGGATGTAAAGAAGCACAGCTTAAAAAACTCTGAATGGATTTCTGTAACATCTGAAGTGTGTCTAATATCTATATTCTAACTTACCTCCATATTTAATCTCAAAAATAAATTTAGTTTTAGGGATAAATCCTGTCTAGAATTTAATTGGGTTGGATAGATGTAATTATCCATGAACACAACAATGTAGGCTGGGCTTCTTTGATGTTGCTGAGTTTCAAAAACAAGCTATCAATGCACAGGACTAGTATGAACCTAATCTGTATATGTAACAAACATGAGTAGAACCATAATTTCAAATATATATTATTTCTTCTTTTTTACACCCATTGAAGGGCTACCTTTCCTATATAATGCATATATATTCTCCAAACGTTGCTCTTTATATACATAATTACACACAATTAATGAATTTGGTTCAAATTCATAGCATTAGATCATATAAGAATTCTTCAATGATAGCTCTCTTTAAAAGGTAATCAATGTCTTTCTCTTAATTCTTATCTGACCAACTCCTAGAGTTTTGTGACAACAATCAGAGCAAAAAATTCACAAATAGCTGCTTAGGTTGGAAAAGAATGGACCAGAAATTTGAATGGAAAGCTACCAGTTCATTAGCCAGGCCTATTTGGAGTTAAATATCTATTTCCCCTGGCTTGTTGTTGTTAGAGCTTTATCTTTCAATCCTACCCTATGATTTTAATTTTTGATTACCTAATTTTGAATGATTATACAATAAATATCTTATTATAAATTACTGACTGTAAACCATCAGGCGTCAACCAACTGGCAGTGGGACAAAATCTGGTCGACAGATAGGCAGATAAACAGTACATAAATGTGGACCTTAATACTTTGATATATGAACAAAGATATTACATAGTAGTAGAATACCTGGAATAGGTAGACATCTCCAAGAGAGTTGCTGAGGCAGAAGACGTTCTCTTTCTTTGGGTGTTCTGGGCAAGATTGCACTATACAGTCTTCTCCAAACAGAGCATATTTGGGTGAATTATTTTGCTCCATGGAATTTTTCCCATAAGTCTCATAAAACAGTAGAGTGCATCCTTCATAAAATAAAAAGAAGTGCTGAATTATACCAACATCCTCTGAAATACAAATTTAATTTTGTATCAATTAATACAAAAATGAATGTAGAATAACCCTCCAATAAAGAGAGAAACATGGAAGCAATCAGTCATCTTGATTTATTTTTTGGAATTTGATGTGAAGAGTTGAAAGTTGAACAGCTTTTTTTTTTTAAGGAAATGGTTTGCTCACAGATGAGACCCAATGATTCCCCAAGGTCAGGTTATAACATACTGACTACAATCAGAACATGGCTGGAATGTAGTCCCTTGCTCAGATAAAATAATTAAGCAGCACGGATGTTAAAACAAAAACAAAAACCACACCCTTCCATGTTAAAGGAATAATCTCGGTAGTGCTTTAAGCCTACAGAAGCCCCAGAACACCAATAAATTTACTTTGACAGCTGACCAGATGGTTGTAATCTTTCTAAGCATTGATAAATTAAATGCTGGTCAAGAAAACACAAGAAGAACACTACAGCATACACTGTTTAAGAATAGCATGAAGCTTGTGTACTATATACCACACATATTCAATTTAACAGTCACTTTTACATCATGAATACACTAATTCACTGGTGCTTGGTCACAAGAGCTTGACACTGCACACAGACACAGACACACAGACGTAAAGAGTAAAAAAAATCTTATTATAGTTTGCAGAAGCATGGAAATGATTTTAAGAAACACAAGAAATGGATACTGAAGATGATAGTGTCACTGTACTTCAGGTTCAGAAAATCAGACTGATTAAATATTTTATGCATCAAAATGTGAAGTTCTTGTAAGAGTTCCCTTTTAAGTATACAATAATTATCCCTAAAATTTTATTTTTAGTTTACAATTGATAAAACAACCTTCAGTAATATTTGCAACTAAATGAAATAAACTTGAATGTTATACAAGCTTATATTTTATCGAATGCCAAATCAAATGGCACATGAAACACTCTGTAAAGTAGTAAAATATTTTATGCATAGGGTTTTTTTCAATTTCTGTAAAATGTTTGACTTTATATTAATTTGGGGGGAAAAACCCCGCTTTTAACATTTCCGGAAATTTGATAGCTCCATCTATGAAGCTGACATGATTTAGTAATAGGAAGTATCATAAGTCCTGTACAAGGATTGGCAGTATCAGGGAAACCGTGATTCTTAATAAAGATTTCAGGTGTACATATTTCATATTGAGGCTCACCAAGCTATAAAATAAGACACAAGATGACTCCTGTGTGGGAAGCTTTTGCAGAAAGATGCTGAAATTTCCTGAAAACAAATCTATTATTGCACTATAAAATTCAATAAGGAGTCAGAAAAATACAGTTACTGTTTCTTTTATTTCTACCAATTGTCAAGAGATCTGGCTGACCATTAAGCCTCTACATTCCATACTTAAGAGATGCAGAATATAGCAGATATATATGTGGGGGCGGGGCACAGATTATGCTTTGTTCAGGTATTTTCCCATGTCTTCATAGTTGTGCTTTAAAAGTTCTAGCAACGTTTCGGTAAAATCTCATTTACCATCTTCGGGCTCATATGTGGAAGGCTGTGGCAGCCGTTTCTGTTTTAAATTTGGTAGCTTGCTCTGCTTAAATGGATATATTTTTTTCCTTCATCCTGATTGGATGTGTGTGTGTGTGTGTGTGTACTTTTCAACGTAAGCAAATCTTTCCCAAACATATTGTTTTTCCAATTTATCCCAGCCTTGAAGCAGATGCTGCAACAGGATATACCAAATATACACAAATCATCTTTTTTTTTAATGCTACATAATCATTGCCAGCTTATTCATTATACATATGAACTAAAAATGAGGCTTTTAAGTCAGAATGGATAACTTTGAAGCCAACCAGCCAACTTAACTTTAAACAAGAAAGGAAGCTTTTACTGTCTGAAGGCCCTTACTATATGGAAGCAGATAGCAATAACACTTAGACTTATATGCTGCTTTGCAGTGCTTTACATCCCTCTCTAAGCAGTTTAGAGTCAGTATATTGCCCCCAACAATTTAGGTCCTCATTTTATCAACCTTGGAAGGGCGGAAGGCTGAGTCAACCTCAAACCAGTGAGAATCAAACTGCCCTGCTGGTTGCTGGCAGTCAGCCAAAGCAGCCTGCAGTACTGCACTCTAACCACTGCACCACCGCTGCTCTTTATTCCCAAATTGTGTATGTCTGTCTTGGGAAACACTGGAGTCATGTCAGCAACACAATCCTACCTCCATTGTTGTCTTATAGCCACTTCATGCCATTCATGGACACTGCAATGAGTCTTGATTAGTCATGACTTGTATAGTGCTCTAATTTTTCAGTATTTTTCACTAATATTACATTTACAGTAATCCCTCGACATACAAACACCCCGACACATGAACTTTTCTACTTCCAAACGGGGAAACCGCCGGCGCTTTTAGCTGCAGCTTCCCCGACTTCCGAATGACAGCCGCTATTTCCTCAACTTACAACCCGGTCCCGAACGGCTAAAAAAGATCTTTTAAAAAAAAAAAAAAAAATTTTGTGGAAACCTAATTTTGAGGTGCACTTTGCATGCCTTTAAAGTGCACCGC
>JANHFR010008082.1:0-15683 GCA_032468015.1 Mimophis mahfalensis | reverse complement strand
CCCCCCCCCCCCCCCGCTTCTGTCGGAGGGCACACAACAGAGAAGGTACACCTCCTGGGTCCCAAAAAATGACACTGTTTAATTGAATGAACCCAAAGTGTGCCAACCCTGTGAGTTTATGGACAGACATCACATGAAAGATAGACATTCCTTCAAATTACAAGTCCCATGCCACATAGTGATTTACAGGCCAAAGCCTGCACCTTGATCCACAACCAGAAATGTAATGGATAATGCAGGCTGGTAACTGCCCATGCTGCTGTATTTGAGACCAATTGAAGCTTCTGAGTATTGCTCCAATTAAAGCGCATTGAGATAGCCAAGTTATGAGGTAACTAGGGCTTGAATGACTGTCTGGAGTATCTCCTGATCCAGAAAAGTGTGCAACAGGTGCACCAGAGGAAGCTATGCAAAGGCTTTTGACTGATCGATTAAATTAGTGAAGAATTGCTCTGTTTTTCATATTTATCTCAATGTGTCTCAATATATATCTAATGTCCTTAGGGACAAATAGTGACTACAGAGTTGCATGCCTTCCACAGACCCTGGAAATCTATGGAAAAGTATATTTAATTATAGTTTCTTTATTCTCCCAAAGCTTCATCAATTTCTCAAAGCTTCTGCTTCGTGATATATAACTATTACCTGAGTATGTCTGATGTGATAGTTGTGAATACTTGCATACTTTTTTCCCACAAAAATGAGGAGGAAATAGCTTACTATTGCCAGAGATGAAGCGTGTAATATAATTTTGTCCAGTTTTGTGAAGACAGGTAATGTAGGATTCAGAAACCTGAAACAAAAGAGATGCTTCAATCCTGTGTAAAGAATATCCTTGAACACTTTGATTAGGATAAGTAAGCTATAGCTCTATTTATTTACTCATTTACAACCATCACTTTCAACCCACAATTCTGTGAACCAAGCAAGCAGTGCTAATAATAAATAGGGGCTGGCTTGGATTTCAAACACTGAATGTTATGTACTTATTGTTAGCTATCTTAGAAACCTTTTCTGAAAATTAAAATAAATAACCTTTATTAAAAATTTAAATTGAGAATGGACAAAATCCTGGAAAGGAGAGTCATTTTAAGGAGTTACACAGACATCCCCATGTCCTCCAAAGCAACATTCAAAGTTCAATTTTGACATTCCTTCCCCTAATTTCTTATTTGTACTTTTCTTTACATATGAAATAAAATAATAATAAAAAGGAATTTTGATATTCTGCACAGTATTAAAGAGTTGATTTAGAGTTGCCGGAACTGTGATATGAACGGCAAATAAATCTTATGAGTAAAATAAAATTACACATTATTATTTTTAACTCATTTTAAGAAGTGGGAAGTAATTATAGCTCTTTATGAATACTGATGGGGCACACATAATCCTGATAACTAGAACAAAGAACCTTAGACTATTCAGTAAATGTTCAATCCTGCCCCCATCAGGTACCTCTCAAAGTGAAATTACAATATATATAATATTTCAACACTGTTGGCTTGACTAAATGCTGTTGGCCACAAATAGAGATGGCAGCATATATTTGAACAACAAAATTAGCAATGTTGAAATATTTATGAGAATAAGCTTTCAGGTTCATGTATTAGCAAACGTTTCATAGGAATTTCAAGCTGGGGTATTATTACCAAGTTCTTTACCCAATTCTTCAATTTCAACATTATTTCCTTTCCTTTCTTTTTTTTATTTTTTTATTTCAATTTTTTATTTATTTGTTCTTCCTTTTCTCCCCCACTGCAAATCTTACCCTGAAAGGGTAGAGCATGATAAGTACATATTTATACATGTATGAAAAATACATAATATTAGAATTAGATTACATACTTGTGGGGAGTCATTGCAAAAATTCCCTGACTAGATTCAGCATGTAGATGAGTTTGGGTAGAAAGCATTGTAAATACAATAATCTGTAAAAAAAAATGCATTATTATTTGAGATGAATATTATTTATTTAAATTTATTTCAATATTACATTTGTATACTCTCAAATTCAGTCTTGATTAATGGCAATTAACAATGTTAATATCTACCTTGGCATTATGGACTAATAATGATCCTGTTTTAGCCAGACATTGAAATAAATAATAATATTCAGTGGTATAATGCCAAACAAGGCCGACTTTTGATTATTTATCACAAACAACAGAATATAATCACCAGTGCAAAGATTAATATTTGGACAGGGGGAAAGTTTCAAGGTCAGAAAAAGCATTTCCCCCCAAAACAAGTTTCAACTGATACTGAAGTTTAAGGCAGAATGTTTAATGTTTAGATCTCTATTTCTCAAGAATGCATTTCTAAGGACAATAATAGTCTTAATAGACCATAACACTATTAGATAAAATTGGGTTTTATCAGAATCACAGACAAAATATTCTTATTGTTTCTGCAGTGAAGGCAAGAAGGGATGTCGGAATTTGAAATATACAATAAAACTGTTTTATCAAAGGACCTGAAATAAATGATAATAAGGGACAATGCTTCTTTCAGATGCAGTGTTTCCTTATTCTTCTCTGTGGAGAACTTAAGGCCAATATAATATAGCCAAAATAAAGATTCTTAACATTCAATTCTGTACTAAAGAACGCAATGTTTGAAGGAAACTGTTTAGTGGATCACTCTATGACTTCAAGTCATTTACAAAACTGTGACTTTGAGAACATAAATGTAATTTTGTAGAAAAATGCCAGGTATTTACCAAAACAAACTCCATTGGAAACTCAACAGGATAGTGTTTATAAGTTATTTTAATGCATTTGCTGACCCTCAGCAATAGTAAAGAAAGCAAAAACAGCAGGATACTGGTGGAATTTGCTTTTGGGAGACCCATGCAGTAGTATACCAAATTCTGTAAGAAAGAAAATGTCAGTAAAGTATTCAGAACTAATTCCTGCATGTTAATTTGCTGCTAATAGTTTCAAGGTAAACACTGACATAGTCTTTTAAACGACATAGGTTTTTTTGCTTCAGAAATAAATAGAGCTACCTATCTCACATATACAACTCTGGGAGGCTTATAAATTAAATCATAAACAGTACCAAAAACAACAGCAAAAATACAAACAAGGCAAGCATCTTAAAAACAATTAAGAACTAAAAACTGTTTCATGGGTTCCACACTACTCTTTAATCTCTGGGCCAGAGAGCAAAACTAGATCTTCAAACACTTCTAAAAGGTTCTAGAATTATTTTTCCTAGGGCAGCAGAGAAGGCCCTCACCCTGGGTCCTACCAGGTGACACTACCCCTCAGATACATACTACCCACAACTAGTTTCTTCTGCTGAGCCTGATGGGGCAAGTAAATGCCATTCGGAAGAGGTGGTCCCTCAAATAACCTGATCCTGGTAATGAAGACCCTTATGCTACATTTCTTTGATATTATTTAGAAGTTAAGTCTCAGCATGTTTAAAGGGGGTTGATTTGTTTCCACCGTTTTAAGAAAGACAATGGCATAAAGAAAATAATAATGCCTAAAAACAGGGAAGTTAAGTCCCTGGTGAGAATTAGAATTCCTTGTGTGTGTGTGTGTGTGTGTGTGTGTGTGTGTGTGTGTGTGTGTGCGTGTGTGCGTGTTTGTGTGTATGTATGTTGTGACCACCTGCTATTATATCTTTATAAATCAAGGAATTTGATAAAACTTTTAATTAGTATCTTTCACTCTTCATGGGAAGTATATTAATTCTGACGTTTACTTCTTCCCATTCTTGTCGAGAAACAGGAAGGTTAAAAATAGTGGCTTTACTCACATAAAAAAATGAAAATGGGCCTGAATGAAAATCAATTACAATTCCAAAGATGAAAGAGAACTGTGATATAATCACATGTAATGCTGCTGCTGTAAGGTAAGCATTCATGAGACTCTCTGAGACATATGTTGTGACAAATCCCAAGCCAATGATGCCCAAAAGTAGCTGGAAGGAACAAAAGAGATGGTTAAAATGGAAGAAAATGGGTTTTAAAGAAAACATAAACCTCAATTTGCCACAATAGCTGCCCTATTTCTTTGCAGTTTGCTTTTATACACTTGAAATTTTAAAAAGCTATACTATTTTTCTAAAACCCAAGTCAATATTTTGCAAGGACAGAGGTATTGTCAAATACTTCTGTCCTTGAAGGTATTTCTAGCAGAACTACCAGATTCTGTAACAGCTTTGTTCCCTGTTCCATCCGTCTGGTAAACTCGCAAGATTCGTTTTTCTCACCATATACATGTTATGTATACATCCAAACTAGACTGTGTTGTTTCTCTGTGTCATATAATTTATGTGGTATATGCATAATAACAGCGTTCCGTGCGCCTTCGGCATTTAGTCATGCCAGCCACATGACCACAGAGACGTCTTTGGACAGCGCTGGCTCTCTGGCTTGGAAACGGAGATGAGCACCGCCCCCTAGAGTTGGGAACGACTAGCATATATGTGCAGGGGGAACCTTTACCTTTACTTTATGCATAATTTTGTACTTACTTATACTGTATATTTTGTCATGTTTATGTAGGTGGTGGCCGTTTGAGAGCTGTATGCAACGAAATTTCATTTTAATGTATACCAATCAGTACATTTACATGTACATTCAAAGTGACAATAAAGTTAGTCTAAGTCTATGTCATCAGCTTTATGCCTCCAAGTTAGTCAATGTCCTGAGATAAGCTGAAGTCAGGGGCCAGTAGCTCTTTCTGGCCCTCAATACCAAAAAACATAGAAATAAAATTGGTGAAATTACACCAAATAATTATCTTAGGTGAAATCTCAATGAGTTTTCATGTGAAATAATTGAAACCTTGCATAATTCTGGTGAACTCTTGAATGTTTTCAATGTCTTCAGGCAAAATATCAGCAGATCTTAGGAATCTTCTGAACTTCAGCTATTACGCAAGGTGAAATCTTTCTGGTTATCAGTCAGTAATTCCTAAGTTTGTTCTCCCCCCTTACATTCCTTAAGATCTAATTTTCTTTCCATGTTATTCTTATCCCTACTATAAAATACAGTGGACAAAGAGTAAAAAATAAATTATATTTTAAAAGCAGTAGAAACATTGTATAAAGCCAAATACAAGTTGCTTATTTTTTCAGTATATTAGAGCCAAAAATAAAGTATTGGTGCAGAATTAGTATAGAATTTTCATGCATCAGAAGAAGAATAATGGAGTCTAAAAATATTGAGATTTTAATGTCAGCTGTGTATTACTTTATTAGACTCATCACACCACACAATCAGAAGGGAAGTTAGCTAAGATTTAACTCTCATTCAACTTTTGTGTTTAAATGTGTGTCATATTACATGTTACTTAATTTTTATACTGCCTTTGCAAATACCAAGAGTTCCCACTCTCTATGAGGTGAGATGAAGGGGACTTAAAAGTCAGCATTCTCTGCCAGAACTCC
Source organism: Mimophis mahfalensis (assembly GCA_032468015.1). Taxonomy (NCBI): domain Eukaryota; kingdom Metazoa; phylum Chordata; class Lepidosauria; order Squamata; genus Mimophis; species Mimophis mahfalensis. The sequence goes on along the minus strand of JANHFR010008082.1, from coordinate 10,277 downwards.
TATCCCTATACAATTAGTTACTTTCAGAAGTAAGATCAGTGTCCTTCTCACTGTTATTCAGAAAACTCTCAAGACCTGAGAGTTTGTGTAGATATTTGGGGATTAAGGAGTCAATGGAGTATATACCTGGGATGTTTGAGGGTGCATTATTCCTTTATTACTATTATTGATACACATACATATACACAGTGTTATTAACTTAACTGAAGTGGCATTAAAGTACTTTTAAAAAATAAATAAAAATATGGTAAGAAAAAGAAATGATACTTCAAATATGTTTCCTACCTGAATAATCCCAACTAAAAATGTAGTAGATGCAGTGTGAGTTACTGCTTCCATATAATTCCGCATAAAATTTTCATCAGAAACATTGGCCAAAGTGGCATTAATTGGTAACTGTATTCTGAAATTAAGACTGCTCTGAAAATTTGCTGCCATTGCATTTAGAATGCTGAAAGAACCTGTTGCCAAAAAAGCAGAAATTCAAAAGGAAAGCCAAAGCTAATATAAATTCAGCTACCTTATTAATTGTCACAGGGTAATTCGCACCATTTCTCTAAAGAGCTTAAAATGCTTTCAGAATACCAGTTTGGTCTGGTAGTTAAGGCACCAGGGCAGAAACCAAGACTGTGATTTCTAGGGCTGCCTTTTGCATGAAAGCTGGCTGGGCAAATTTGGAGCGGTCGCTTTCTCTTAGCTCAACTCATTTCACAGGGTTGTTGGGACAAAATAGAAGGAGGAAGTACTATTGGTTATGTTCACTGTCTTAAATTATTTATAAAAAATAATAAAAGCAGGATATAAACACATCAATAAACCAACAGATAAATTGTTACTCTGCATATTATTTCTTCTTGTATTCTGATGTCTGAAGTTACATCACTGGACACTCAACAACAGTGATGCTCAAATCATTGTCCATAAATTACCACCAGAAAGATTCACTGGATTTACAGGAACTCTATGTAAACCCTTGTCAGCTGGCTAGAGCCTGATCCTAACTTAAGCATACCCAAGCCCAACTCATGTTCACCATTAGTCAACCATTGATGCTAAATAGTTCCTCTAAATTGGTATCATATAACTTTTATTTCAGTCAAGAGGTTTATGGGGGTTTAGAAATTAGTGACAGTCCATTAGGTACTTCGCTTTTTACTGTCTAGGCTCAAGAGACAATCCTAGACACCTACAGTTCTGGTGGCTTCCATCAAAATAACAAAGTGACATCATGCGCTAATGCCACGAGCTATGCAACCTTTTGATGTACATGTCACAATGCCCTTGTAAGTGAGAGGTGCTTGTGTCATGATGGAATGACATTGGTTTCATCAGACTGATTGATTTGACATCTCTCCCTGCAGACATCTGTGGAAGCACTTTTGGCAATATCTTCTCAATCTCAACTGGTCTTGGTTTCTATAAAGTATCAATATAATTGTTTAAACTGCTTTCATTTGCATAATTTTTATAATGTTTTGAGAGTACTTTTGATGTTACTTACCATCCTGGGTTATTATTTGCTTGCAAAAATGACAAAAAATTGGCTCATGGAAATACAGGAATGATAATATAAAGAGCAATACAGTGGAACCTCAGTTCACAACCACAATTATTCCATAACTTTGGTTGTGAACCGAGTTGGTTGTGAACTGAAACAAATTTTCCTATTGGGTTGTATGGAAATACGATCGATCCGTTCCAGACCCCTATGAATTCTATTGTTTTTTTAAAGATTTGGAAGCACACAAATACAGTGGAACCTTGGCTTGCAAGGTTCCCAAGCAATTCGGGTTGCGACCCGAAAATCCAGCCAGGTTTTGGTTCAGCTTCTGACCCAAAACTTGGCTTCTGACCCAAAAACTCAGCTTCCGACCCAAAACTCAGCTTCCGACCCCATTTTTGCTGTCTGCACATGCGCATACGTGTCACTTTGGGGCGTGACAAATCCGGGTTGCGAACGCAATCCCAGAACGGATTGCCTTCGCAAGCCAAGGTTCTACAGTTCTGTAATTAAATATGCCACAGAACGCACAGTGTAACAGTAAAATCCTTTAATACAAACACTGAGAAAACCATGAACAGCAGAGAAAACTGTTCAGTCAGTCAATTTTGAGCGCGAAAGAGGTTGCTGTTTGGCAGGAGATTGTGCTTCCGTGATGGAAGGATGCTGTCCTTCAGGTGTTTTCTCTCTTGAGATTTCTTTGTCTTCAGGAAGTTTGGTTGTGAATCAAGGATTTGTTTGTGAACCAAGTCAAACATTTAGCTGATTTTTTTGTTGTGAACTGAAGCGTTTGTGAACTGAGGTTCCACTGTATAAGCACTGAAATTTAGAAAACTGGTAATAGGGAACAGAACTTAAAAATGTCACTGTGCATCTCGATAAGCTATACTAAGTGGAACTGTGATATCACATAAGCAATATGGAAGCCATAAACAGGAAATAAACTGATGAATATTTAAAAATAGGATTTCATTGGCTGAAGATGCATTTTCCCTTAGGGCATGTAACTTGTCAAATGATGTCTTAAAACTGCAGATTGTTATTATATGACATATGGTACATAAAATAATTCAAATGATCATATTTAATTTGGGGTTACATTTTAGACTAAAAAATTCAGTATAACTTGAAAAGGTTTTTTAACATGAAGAGATTGGGAAGATGCACACAAAGGAAATATAATAATAATTTTATTTGCTGAAAATCCTGAATTTCCATTCTCTTGAAGGAAAATGTATACAGGGTACTTTTGTTTAATAGGATGCTATATATCTTTTTCACTATTTATTTACTGGCCCATGAAATGCCACTGAATTATCAGAAAGAATTTTTAATTTGATTAAAAGTCACCAATATCTAATAAATTAACACTATTTAGTTGTCAAAGGCTCATGAAATTTAGAATTATAGAATCCCAGAATAGGAAAGGGCATAAGGAAGCCTTCTATAACTGACATTTGTTATTTTATATCTCATCTTGTGGAATGTAGAGGATATATATATGGAGCTGAATTGGTTCTAAACTGAAAATAGTTGTATTAGAAATATTGTAAACTCGTCCCATTCATCTCAATAAATCCTATTTTAAAAAACTATCAGAAATGTGCCTGATGAACAATCACTTTTGGTTTTCAGACAGCTGCCAGAAAGACAGAAAGGTCTGTTAATTAAGGCATGAGTGGAAATGAGAGTAGAAGTGTGTACATAGCTTTCTTTTCTCTTCCAAAGTATAAGGATTGAAGTTGGCAAAGCAAGAGTCAGTCATGTCCTAGGCTAGAGAATCATTATATAAACATTTCTCAGTTACCAAAGTCCAATAAATCAAGCATTCATTACCTTAGAAAGAACATAGGGGAAAGCCTAGAATTTGCAGCAAAATTATATACAAAGGTTCTGACTTCATTGGACTGCAACAGTCAATCAATTCTTGTGTTTAAATCTTCATTTTTGTTTTGGGAAACAGATGCTCATCTAACCAAGTTATGTCTGAGAATCTTTTGCCAAATCAAGGGATGAGTAAAAAGTTAAGTATTTGGAGAGCTGTGATTTGCTGCTGCACTCTGCTGTCAAGCCTGAAATAGAAGTGTTTTTGGAGCATGGAAATGGTAAGAGACCCAATTTTACCAGCAATTATGTCTGGATTTCAGAGAAGAGCCTTTACAATTTATTCTCCTCACACAGAATGATTTCGAAGAGAAATTACGGAGAGAGAAATCATTTATTTAACTTCTGAATTTTTACAAATAAACTCATCTATTTAAACTGGAACAAGTGTAAAATGCTGCTAAGAGAAGAATCACGGAGAACTTGCAAGAATCATGATTTTGTCATAAAACTAATCAATTGGACAGATAAACTTGGTATAGTCACTTTTTAAAACATTTACACAGTTTTCTTTAGCTTTGTGAATTATTTGATGACAGATAATAAAAACATGGTATTAACAGGAGACTTAGAGATAAATCTGAAATAAAAATCAATATGTTTGAAAATATAAATTAACAAAAATAACATTTTTAATGAATCAGTATATCACTTCTAATGACAAATAACTCCATACACCTTTAAATGGAATGAACATATAGCATAGTACTTACCAATAGATATATGTTGCGAAGTTCCAAATATAACATATGTTAAAGAGCAGCAAAATGCAGAATAAAAATTATTTATAACTGGAATTGGTAATCCGGTTAGTGCTATTCCTGATAATCCTATAAGAAATGCATATTTTTAAAATATACTCTCAAAACTGATACAAAGCTAACAGTTCATTGCCCATTTGTAGTGAAGAAAAAACCAACCTGCCCTATTTTATTACATAACTTCTTATTCTAATGAACCATCTGTTATCCATTTGTTCTAGAAATCTGTAACTCTGGGAAAGATGGGAAGACGGAAGGAAAGAGAAGAGGACAGCCAATGACAATGACTGCATTACTGGAAGACCTGAAAGATCAGGCTGAGGACAAATTATGGTCATTAAGAATCCACTCCAACTTGATGGCTCATGATGAGTCAATCAATCTTCATATGGAACTGTTTTCTGGGAAAGAAACAAAAAGCATCTACCACGGGTATGATGTATCTAAGTAAAAAGCCTGCTTTTATCCTCTTTTAAATCTCTCTGGTTGTTGCCTATATCTTTCCTTCCAACTATCTTGTTAATGACACATAAGGGGGTATCTAAGCAGTCCAATTATTGTATTTTCTTACGTTCTTCCAGCAGTGGGCAAGGGGCAAAACTGTGGCAGGTAAGTGGTGAATAGGAGAGGTGGGGCTGGATTGGAATGAGTTTTTAATCAACCTTTCTTGATTATTTGCAAGCCTGGAATAGCTCAGAATGATTTGCTAACCGAAGGAGCACTTTGGACACATGTAAGATTTAGACTCAGATATTCATTTAATCATGAAAATCCATTAGTGGTCTTGGTTACATCAATGTCTAGGAAAATAAAATAGGCAACCCCCTGACTGGAAAAAGGATAGAATGTAAACATGTTAAATGTAATATGTAGTATGATAGTGCTATCACTACTACTGTTACTACTACTAGACAAATGTATGGAGTATGATCCTGAAATAACATTTTATATGTAAACAGTTGTTGGGCAGTAAAGGCACAAGGGAATGGTGGTTCCATGCCCATTGCTGACTCAAGTTAATTGGAAGGCAGCATTTTTTATTTCCATTAGAACTAGAATTAAGATCCAATCATTAATTCTGGTGACCTTGCCAGAAACACTGATGATCGTAAGATGAAATTTCAATTCGTGGTCCAAACTCTATCCTTCCCACTGCTACATCTGGAATAGAGCAGACACAGATGCATTTTTTTTCTTGTGGTACAGATTCTAGTGCATCATAAGCTACATTTGTTGTTGTTGTTAGTTGCAAAGTCATGTCTGACTCATCGTGACCCCATGTACAAGGTTCCTCCAGGCCTTCCTGTCCTCTACCATCCCCTGGAGTCCATTTAAGCTCACACCGACTGCTTCGGTGACTCCATCCAGCCACCTCATTCTCTGTCGTCCCCTTCTACATACAGACATTCTTTAATAATATATGAGCAAATCTTGAAGCATGTAAAGGGAATCCATTTTTATAGGTAATGTATAAAGAAGGTTAATTTTCAAATCAGAAATGAAATTTGTTTATACTGCTACTTCATTTTAACATACATTGAAATCCATTAAATTAATTCTTGTTTCATTATTTCAGGTACAGAAAATCCTTTGTTTTATAGGTTAGAATACCAGTAGATATAATCATTAGGAATTGAACTTAGATGAAGATGCCCTTCCCTTTACAAATTCCTACAGTTTTTCCTTTTTAAATTCAGGTAGTCTTCACTTACAACAGTTCATTTAGTGACAGTTTGAAGTTACAACCACACTGAAAAAAGTAACTTATGACCATTTTTCACATACTGTTTTTCACTTAGAACCACTGCGGCATCCCCATGTTCACATGATCAAAATTCAGATACTTGGCAACTGACTCATATTTATGATGGCTGCAGTGCAACCCTTTGACAAGCAAAGTCAACGGGGAAGCCAGATTCACTTTACAACCATGTTACTAACTTAACAACTGCAGTGAATCATTTAGCAAATGTTTTTAGAAAGTTCATAAAATGGGGCAAGATTCACTTAACAACCATATTGCTTAGGAACAGAAATGTTGGGCTCGGGGGTGGTCATTAGTTGAGGACTATCTGTACCAGAAGCTGTTTTTGTTATCTGAGTCCAAACCCCATATATACTACTCTATTTATTATAGAGTAGTAAAGAGAGCTTCAGCCTAGGATATACTACCATATGTGGAAAAGAGTGGGAAATTATCCACTTTGAAAGCTTTTCAATAGAAAATGAAAATGGACTACCGTAACTTACCTTGGAAAACCTGCACCATCCCTACATTTATGCCAGCGTGTAAGTCTCCTAGAATCCATTCAGTAATGCGATAAGTATAAAGCCAATTTAAAATAGGAAACATCTTGAGTATAAATTTTCTGAACCGTGCACATGAGAATCTGAAATAAGATTGTACAGAAAGCCAATATTTTATCCTGATAAAAAAAGGTTCAGCTGTTTCCATGATACCTAAGTGAGCTAATCTGTTAAACCAACAATACTCTGCCAATCATCAGCCCTGTATGTTTTTGTTAAATAATAGCCAAATGTATAATTTGGTTTAAAATTCTATGTACACTTCCCTCAAAATGAGACCCATTAAACATAATGGAAACCATTTTCTGAGCAATGACATATGGGACTGTGCCAAATGAGAATAATTTTAAAATGAGCTGCTTACATTCCATTCTGGTTATATTTTGTTGTCTTATTATTTTGACACTGCTTTTCTGCTAAAATTTACAATTTTTATAAATCACAGCCAACATTAATTCAATTTAAGATTAATTCTTCAAAGACTTCTGAACATGTATCTTCTAAGTCATTCTTTCTAAATGTAATACATCCTAACAAATCTGGTTCTTTTATAATGTTTTTATGTTCCCCTAAGCAGGAATTCTTCAGTCTCTGTGGTGGAAGAATTCTTCAGTCTCTATGGTGGTGAAAAAAAATAAAGTGCTTATAGAACCAATAGGGACACTGCCTTTCTCCAGGTCTCAACACCAATCAGGCAGTTCCAACCTGTGGCAAGCAGCCATGGAAGTTCCATATTTTATATGGAACTTCCAGTCTGTCGTCGCTGCGTGATTGGCTCAGGGGAGCAGGGCTACGCATCCCCACAATGAATCCTCTTCACCGGAGGGCCCCCCAAGGGGTTAAAGTCATCCTATTGTTCTCTTCACCACTGCTGCACTTCCTCCTTGCTACTAGTGGTAGCTCCCTGGGTACTATTGTAGGGACTAGATATTTCTATTTCAGTGTGTGGAAAGAATTCCAGTGCTATGGCCTTCAGGTGAATGAACCTGTCCTAATGTGACATTTGTAAGAATTGAGTTCTAGATCCCTGGTGTAAATGTTCCTTCAGGGCAATGAAACACTTTTATGTTCCCAAACTAGACCTGAGCTTGGTGGGGTCTAATAATCCACATTAATCAGAACAATTGGAGCTGAAAAACCACATGTTCCCAAGCATCATACCCAGGTACATCTTGGAAGCATGCCAGCAATTGTCCAATATAGAATCAGTTTAGGAATTAACAACAGATTCTGCAGTAAGCAACTGCAAATTCTGCCTTACCCAATGTTGCTAACGAAAGGGTAGAACCAGTGGTGGGATTCAAAAAATTTTTATTACCGGTTCTGTGGGCATGACTTAGTGGCCATGGCTATGCTTTTGGCCAATCAGAGGTGGTATTTGCCAGTTCTCTGAACCAGTCAAAATTATCACTACCGGTTCTCCAGAACCTGTCAGAACTGGCTGAATACCACCTCTGGGTAGAACTCTTTGACACTGTGATATGTCAATAACAGTACACTGATGTGAAGCTGTATCACTATCTAATCCATTTTAAATTGGAACTAGGTTCTTCCACATACTTTCCATTGTTACCACTCTTCATTATTGCATTTTTATTACACCTGACTGATTGGACCACTGGGGGTAATTTAGCTCTACATAAAAGAGAAGAAACTGTGCACAGGTAAAGTCTATAAACAATGGCAACTGTTTCTAATATTATAAGAAAATTGGGATTTATAGTTTGACCTAGAAACATAACAAAGCAGTCAAGTGTGGAGAGAAACAAACTTTCTGACTAATCTTACCTGCATTGGATCTTTCGTCCAAGTTTAGGGCCTTCAGATTCCTTGACCTGGGAATACATGTTGTGATCATGCTCTTGTTCAAATTCTTCTTCATTGTACACTTGTCTGTTGATGTTATATATCACCCTTAGTGGCACTCTCTCATGGATAGTATTTATATCTGGCTCCATTTCATTATATTGATCCTGACATTTCAAAAACAAATCTATTAAATTGGAAGAACATTTTATTTTTTGTCTCTTTTGTGCTGCTGTTTCCTGGCTCACAATACTTCTGAAAATCAAAGGCTCATGTTCAAACAGAATGAGGCTGGTTACTATTGATTAGCCTCATTGGAACTATGTAACATCTATTCTCAGAATGGAAAAACATTCCTTAAAGAAGAAAAAAAAAACACATGAGGTCTCAGGCACAATTTAAAACAAAATATTCATCACTGGAACTCTTCTATGTCTCATGCTTTTTCTTATTTTTCTTATTTATTTAATGCAATGTGAAATCTTAATGCAATGTTAACTTTTATATATTTTTTCTCTTAATCTGCAGGAAATTCCGAAATGGATCCCCTCTGAGTCAAAGTATGCATATTATGTGAGAAACACCCACCCTCTAAAAATCTATTCTCTCCTTTTCCTCAGAACTAATAATCATTCTTAGTTAATTTGAGAATAATTTGAGGAATAATTTGAGAGAGAGATAGGCAGTCCTGGCAAGAAACCACGGTGAAAACAATGCAAAGCAAGGATTGCTTTAAGCATTGCTAAAAATGTCTCTTGGTAGCTGTGATGTGATACTACAAAAATTAGGTTAATTGACTTTGAATCTTTTTCCAGTTTGAATCATCATGACACAAACACTGGCTATCATCCCTAAATCCATTTTAATTCAGATTTAGGGCTGCCACAGCAGGGGATGGGCAAACTGTGGGAACAGGAGAGTAGCGAAAGGGAGGATAGCCACAACCATATTCTTTTGCCAGAGATCAAGGACAAGTTGCTTGAGTTTGGAGGGGAGTGACTGGACTTGCCGGGAATTCAGAATTGAGGTGGATTGGAGAGTGTGACTTGAGAGACATAAATTGGGTCGGGGTGTGACTTTTAGTGAAGTGAGGAGAAATCACAGGAATTCAGATTTGGTTTTTTTCCAGATGTGCCAACATGACTTCTCTAATAAATTCTTACTTTGATGGACTTTGCCTCTTAGTGCTGAATGGGGATGGAGAGTTTGGTTGGAATGCTGACACTGGCAACATCTGCCATATCCTCATGATATGTTACCTGCTTCCCAACTTATTAGTAAACCACCTGTTAAAAGTTACATTTGAATTTCCAACTCAACATAAGAAAATAAGGTGACTCATTAGGAGACAACCACAACTAAGAAATCAAAGCCATGCCCCCCCTTTTTTTTACATGCATCGTGTTAGACTTGAATCAAGCAACTACTTGATCTTACTGAAATTTTTTTTTATCAGAGCAAGATTTTTAATGTAGTGCTATCAGTAGTAAGATATTTTCCTATTTTTTATAGATATATCTCCAGCATAAGAAACACAAAATCAACATGAACATGCTGGACACATTGGAAAAAGTCATTTTTGGAATGTTGATTTGTTTATAAGATCTCCTACCTTTCCATGAAGAGTTCAAAGGGATATATTTAGCATTCTGCTTTTCAAGGAATAGCAAACCTGCTTAAAGAAAGCCACTGGCCCAGAGTTACCAAAAATGGGCTTGAACCTGGATCTTCTCAGTCACAATCCACCACATAAATTACTATACAACTGCACACTGTCTCATATTGTTTGGCTTTTCATATTTTCTATTTCTCCATCATCTTAATTCCCACATCAGGGTGTGTGATACAGTCCTGTGGGTCTGTTCCTTTAAAAATTATTATAAATGTAATTTGGCCTAGAAGAGAATATTAGTGGATATAAACTGTATTGAGGGGGATGCAGTGGCTCAGTGGCTAAGATGCTGAGCTTGTCGATCAGAAAGGTCGGCAGTTCAGTGGTTCAAATCCCAAGTGCTGCA